>BQNB010135930.1:0-18081 GCA_026074375.1 Tanacetum coccineum
GAATATTCATGGATTTTGTTGATGAATCATCATTGATGAATCGTTGAAAAACGGATTCTAAACTGTCATGTTCAGAAGCCATAGCTATAAGCTCATCAAACTTGACATGGATGGTTTCCATAATCTTTTTGGTTCATCGATTATATATTAGAAACCCTCTGGATGATTCCGAATAGCCAATGAAGATACCAATGTCTGCTTTAGGTTTCATATATCCAAGGTCATCTCGGTCATTTATTGGATAACACAATGAACCAAACACATGAAAATACTCTACATTTGGCTTTCTGCCATAAAGAAGTTCGTATTTTGTTGTACCTTGTATGAATTATCGACTAATTTTGAGTAAAGCAAGCGATGGAAACTGCCTCGGCCTAAAGAAATTCAGGTAATCGTGAAAAGATAAGCATTGTGTGTGCTGCCTCAACAAGAGTTTGATTTCGTCTTTCAACAATGTTGACCCCACTTCAATAGATCGAATTCCTTAAGATTGTACAAGGATTAGTTATATTAGATAAATCTAACACAACTATAGTAGAAACTTTGTTTGAATGTATTAAAGATTATGCAGAATCTAATCTTTAATATTAAGAAGAACTATCAATGAAACAGTAATTATATGAACATATAATTCAACAAACAAAAGCTCCAATATCATTAATAATACGAATACTCTAAAAGTATTAGGGTTACAAAGACCTTGAAGCTATGATAATTCTATGAATGACTCGTATCAAACTGACTCGTTACAATACTTTCCTAAGAATATAAAATCATTTAAAGAAATAAGTTATACATATGTTTTACACAAATAACTCATATAAATCACATAAGCAGTAATAACTAACTCAGCAGTACTAACTTCTTTACTAGCAGCATTAACTCCTTCAGCAACATTAACTTTGTACTAACAATAGTAACTTTTGTACTAGCAGTAGTAACTTTACACTAGCAGTACTAACTGTGTACTAGCAGTAGTAAACACTTAGCATTTTTCTCTGAAGTTCTTGAGCGGTACTAACACAATTGAGCAACATTAACTCTGATATGAGCAACAGTAATACTAGCAGCACTAAGAAGGCTTTTAATCCCAACAATCCTCCCCTAAACTTGATATTCTTCTTTAAAATCATCAAGTTTGAAAGATTCACGAAAACTATGATCCGGTGGTCTTGGTGAGTCAAACCACATGATAGCCATTTTAGTGAGAGAAAGTAGTGAGATGGAAGATGGAGTTGTGATTAGATGGAAAATGAATGGAAGATACAAAATGACTCAACAATGCCAAATGACTCAACCCCTCTATGGAAGCCATAAAGGGGTATATATAGCCCATACGCCTCTAAACTATACATCGTTGCCTATTCTGTCCTCGCGTATGTGATATGATAAACTATTCGGTAATTCTGTAATGTCGTCACGTAAATGTGAATTCCCCAACATCCTTCCCCCACGGAACGTTTACAGAATTACTTACCAAATTTACCTAACAGTACATAATGATTAAGAACAAGAACTTCCATGAAGTTTCATATGCTGATGACGTCTTCTGTGATGTTTGACTTTAAGTTCTGACTCCAACATGAATCATCTTTGTAGTACTTTGTAGGAGAAATACTATAATAGGCACGAAACTAAGTAACACATCATACACTTCTGGTTAAGGAGAAGCTTCTGAATTAGCTTCCCCTAATTCGTACCAACATATTCATTGATTTAAAAGCTTCCAGTCACAAACTAGCAATGGAATCAGCTTCCCCCTAATTCATGCCAATATCTTTATTTAGAAGCTTTCAAAGCTTACCCCTCAAAACTAGCCAATCCTCTCTGGAGCAGTTTCAAAGCCTTACTTAACAAGCAATAGAATAATTAAGTGCACAGCGGAATTGGTAGGATACCACATCAAATATTACTGCTCCTTTAAGAATAAGCTTAGTGATTGATCGTTTGGGTAAGCCATTACTGGCATCAGCAACACGTACGACTGCTCTTACGCTAGGATCTATTCTTCTCACAACACTCCCCCCTGGAAATTTAATAATGCATATTAAATGTCTCAAGATACCACTTCCCCAGTCGCGCGCGCTCTGTAGAGGGATATGCACCAAAAAAAAGCCGATAGTGAGATGGTTTAAATCGATACATATACACATCGACAACTAACCCAAAACCCGATCTTCGGTTTTATTTCTTTTCTCCTAACTTCTAACCGCTATCAAGTGCTATGAGTCTTTACCATATAACTGTACTACATTTGTCTTACTACACAACAACACACCACCCCCCCAACCCACACCCCACACCACACCCCCACCCTCGAGCCCACCCTGGCCCCTCCCAACTCTCATCTTAAAAAACCTCTCCTAAAGACACGGCCTCTGCCCCCCCCCCCCCCCCACCCTCCACCAAGGGAACATCAGTTTAGGCAAAGGGAGAGAACAAGAACGATGCCCTCATGTTCCAAGCTTTTCAAGAAATAATAGAAAGGCAAAAGACTCCCAGGGTGAATCTTCTCCTTCCCTCTTGCTGGGTTTGTCGACATGTCGGATATATATTCCAGCAACACCTTGGCTACGCGCATTTACTTGAGTACTTGTGTGAGGTATAAATTAGCTCAGATCTTACCCCGGAGAATCAATTGCTGATCAAATCATCTATTATCAACCTCTCTCTGGTTATTTTTTTTCAAAATTTTACCAACCGTTTTGTAGGCTATTTGAAGTAACCACTGATGAAGTAAACCCAATATACCAAACTTGAGACAAAAGTAGAATTTCCTGTTCTTATGACTTAAGCTTGCGCTAAATGTTGAAGAACGGTGTATGAGAATTTGTGCACCAAAGCAATCTCTAAGTATCACTACCCTCCACCTAAGTTACGAGCCCCATCATCCACTCTCTGGCGATTATCCACAATCGTCTTTAGCGTGTGACACTGGAGTACCTAAGTAACTCCTATAAGTGATATTTAACCACTGGTGATCAACCATCCACCCCTTGATGTGGAAACTAGCTAAACCAAGTCTTCAACTTAAATTAAGTCGAGCAAGTTATCATTGAAAGTATGCTCCACGCCCAACCCCGACTTCAAGATAAAATAAGAACACACCTTTGAAAAATGCCACTTCAATCTCAAATAAGTGATACCCGATTCAACTTCGTGATCACTTGACATTAAAATCCGAATTCTATAGCCGTTTTGATGTTGTAGTGAATCTTATTCGGATCATTTTTAGTGTTATGTATCGTGTTTGTTGTGTTGTTGAAATCAATTAACGTTCACGGGATTTTACAATTCTATGACTTAAACTGTAAAAAGAATCAACTTTTACGGGATTTTACCAAATCAAGAAAAAATCATGAATAAAAAATTAATTGTTGGCGAAATCGTTGTTGAAGTTGAAGTACGTGAGCTTTTGTTAACGATTGATGAGCTTACAACGATGAACGGTGCACAAACGATTCACTTTTGAGGACTAACGATTGAATATTAACCAATAAGGACCAACGGTGTAATGCAGTTTTAACTTTGAGGGAAATTAAACAAACAAAGGACTAAGGTGAATTTGGATTAGAGTCCAGGGGCTGAATGTGACAAAATGTAAATAAGTTTAATTAATAGCAACATTTTCCCTCCACTTTTTACGTCTTCATTGTTTTTAAAATGAAAATATAACGTGTTTCCTTTTTTTCTTGCTCGGGACTTGTACGGTTATCGACGGTGAGAAGTGAATATACCACGATGATCGAAACGGCGACACGATCACAACGGTAAAGGTCTCAAGTCCCGTAGTTTACTGTCACACGAAACCAAAAAATTAAAAATGAGTTAAACGTGTATAGACTTGTTCTCGTGAATTAGTTCGGTTTGCACTAGTAAAAACTCATTCAGTCCAACTAAAAAAAATGATTCGATCGGTCCTTCTTTTGTTACTCGTTCGATGATCAAGTTTTTTACTTCGTTCGGGTCTTGTGAATTTCACTCATTCGATGATCAAGTTTTTTCACTTCGTTCGGCTCTTGTGAATTTCACTCGTTCGATGATCAAGTTTTTTTCAGTTCGTTCGGATCTTGTGAATTTCACTCGTTCGATGATCAAGTTTTTTCACTTCGTTCGGCTCTTTCACAACGTAACTCGTTCGGTTGTAACAAAAAATCTTGTTCGGTCCTTGAGAGAAATCACTCGATCGGCTTCAAAAGGAGAGTGACTCGTTCGGTTTGTCGTTGAAAGAGCACTCGTTCGGTTTCACTCGATCGGTTCAAGCAATACATCAAACACCTTGACCGCACCTTCTTCTTCTCTTCGTTTCAGCCTTGATTACACGAAAGACCAACCAGAAAAATGCTTATTGATAAGCTTCTTTCAACCACAATAAGCCACGGGAAAAAAAACACTACAATGATAAGCACTTTTACACCACAAAATAAGCTTCGTCTAATAAGCTATATATATATATATATATATATATATAAAACCGTTGAATAAGCTTTGAAGATAGGTTTGTAAAAAGCTATAAGCTCACGAATAAACCACACCAAAAAAGAAAGAAAAAAAAACACAGAGAGCAACTCTTTTTTTTTCAAACCAAAAAGCACTCTTAATGATTGAAAAAAACCAAGTCAACGATGTAAATATACATATGAAGAGAAACTATGGAACATAAAAGCCCAACATGATAATTTTGAACAGTAAGCCCAAAATCAAAAGAGTTAAAACCAACTAATTTTAATAACCAAATAGGTTTTTAAATGAAAACAAAAATAAGCCGAATGATTGATTAGCTTATAAATAAGCCAAAGCAATAAGCTCAAAACAAAACCACAAACACAATGAAAAAACTAAAGGAACCAAGATAGAACCATGGCTCTTGATACCAATTGAAAGATTCACGAAAACTATGATCCGGTGGTCTTGGTGAGTCAAACCACATGATAGCCATTTTAGTGAGAGAAAGTAGTGAGATGGAAGATGGAGTTATGATTAAATGGAAAATGAATGGAAGATACAAAATGACTCAACAATGCCAAATGACTCAACCCCTCTATGGAAGCCATAGAGGGGTATATATAGCCCATACGCCTCTAAACTATACATAGTTGCCTATTCTAGTCCTCGCGTATGTGACTATGATAAACTATGGTAATTCTGTAATGTCGTCACGTAAAAGTGAATCCCCAACAAAGTTTCTTCATTTAAAAGCTCCATAATCACCAGGAGGATGCTTCTAAACACTTCATTGATTCTTAAGCTGTTTTGTGAGAAGTTTAAGAAGCTGATATGCTATTTCACTAAAAATGATCACATTGAAGCTTCTTGTTTAATATATCAGTAATTATTGCATGTGTAAGATAATATCTCTTTTTTACCAACATATAGATCTGCATGTGTTGCATCCTTAAGAAATGTTCTTCACAGGAGTCATATAGCTTCCATTCCAACACTCTGTAATCTTGTTAATTTATCCATATTGTATCTTCTACACTATTGGGAATTAAAAGTCTTCTTAATACTGTTGAAAGATCCTGCTACTAGTCAATGATAAAAGAGAAGTTTCAACTAGAGACATTAGAGCAGTTTCAAAGCTTTCTTACAAGCTTAGAATAATTAAGTGCACAGCGGAATTGGTAGGATACCACATCAAATATTACTGCTCCTTTAAGAATAAGCTTAGTGATTGATCGTTTGGGGTAAGCATTAACTGGATCAGCAACGTATCTTCTCACGCTTGAATAATTCTTCTCACACCGCTTCCCCCTGGAAATTCAAATAATGCATACAAAAGTTCTCAAGGTATCACTTCCCCCATTTGTCTGAAGAAATGCACCCAAAAGCCATAGTTTAAAGCGCTGATATTCTCTGCGGTTAGGACATTTGTCTTCCCGGCATGGCCTAACTTTAAAAAATTCAAGAAAGATGCTCCATGTCAAGCTTTCAAGAACAAGAAGGGCAAAGGCTCAAGGGTGAATCTTCTCCTTCCCCCTTGCTGGTTTCGACATGTCGGAATCAGCAACACCTTGGACGCGCATTTACTGAGTACTTGTGTGAGGAAGATAATTAGCTCGGGATCGAAACACGTGGAATCAATTGCTGATCAAATCTTTCTATAACTTCTCTCTGGCTATCATTTTACCAACCGATTTGTAGGCTATTTGAAGTAACCACTGATGAAGTAAACCAGATATACCAAACTTGAAACTGAAGTGGAATTTTCCGTTCTTGTGACTTAAGCTTGCGCTAATGTTGGAAGAACGGTGTAGAGAATTTGTGCTCCAAGCAAATCTCTAAGTACTCAATACTCCACCCAAAGTATGAGACTTTCATCACCTCTTGCGATTATCCACAACGTCTTAGCGTGTGACACTGAGTACTACAACGTAACTCTTTTAAGTGATAGTTAACCAGGTCATCAACCATCCACCCCTTGACTGCTAGAAACTAGATAAACCAAGTCTTCAACTTAAATTAAGCTCAAGCAAGTTATCATTGAAAGTCATGCATCCAGCCAACCCCGACTTCAAGATAAAATAAGAACATGCCTTCGAAAAATGCCACTTCAATCTCAAATAAGTGATACCTGATTCAACTTCGTGATCACTTGTCATCGTAATCCAAATCTTTAGCCATTTTGACATTTTAGTGAATCTTATTCGGATCATTTTTTTTAGTGTCTGCATGTGTTTGTTGGTGTGTTTAGTTATAATTAACGTTCACGGATTTTTATTAATTCTATGACTTAAACCGTAAAAAGAAATGACTTTTACGGGATTTTACTAAATCAAGAAAAAACTGTGAATAAAAAAATGTTGTTGGTGAAATCGTTGTTGAACTTGAAGTGCGTGAGCTTTTGTTGGCAAAAAATGAGCTTACGAGGACAAACGGTGCAAAACCGGTTAACTTGGAAGGGTTAAAGGTTAAATTATGGAAATAAGGACACGTTGCAAACCTGTTTCAAAAACAGTGGTTAATAAATAATAAAGAACGAATGAGTGATATGGTTATCGAAACACAAGGGTTGCATGGGCCAATTTGTGAAAAACTTGGTATTAATGAAACCATTTCCCACCAAAATTTATCTCATTCGTGTTATTAAAAAAATGGAAATGACGATTGATTTTTTTGATCTTTTAAACTTGATCGGTTTTTAAAATATTTTTATTTTTGTCGGTAGAAGTGAATATACCACGATGATCGAAACGACGACACGATCACAACGGTGTATGTCTTAAGTCCCGTCGTTTAACGTCACTCGAAACCGAAAAACCAAAAATTTGTTAAAACGTTTAAGTTGTTGTTCTCGTTCGGTTCCTACTAGCTTTACTAGTTCGGTTCTTGTAAGACAAATACTAGATCGGTGCTTTGAATTTGAACTTCGTTCGGTTGCCTTGTTATTGTAGCTCGTTCGGTTCTAGTGGCAGGGTACTCGTTCGGTTCTTTGTTATTGTAGCTCGTTCGGTGGTCTTTGAAATGTTACTCGATCGGTTCTCAAGTGGTGTTGCTCGTTCGGTCCTGAAGGTGTGATCACTGGATCGGTTGACCTTGAGGTGTTGTCTAGTTCGACTCACAAAAATGTTGCTTGTTCGGTTCTAAGTGCTTTCACTCGTTCGGCTCCAAGAGAATGCACTCGTTCGGTTGAGACAAAAAAAAACTCGTTCGGTCCTTGAGAGAAATCACTCGATCGGCTCAAGAAGATGAAAAACTCGTTCGGTTGATGAAGAAATGCTAGTTCGGTGATACTAGATTCGATTGAGACCAAATATCAAAACTTGTAATGAACGTTGTATTCTCTTCGCTTTCCACCGTGGTACGAACAAAATAACCCAATCGATACCACCAAAATGCTGAATAAGCATTTAGCAAGAAGGAAGATGTGAATAAGCTACAAAGTGAAGACAAAAAATGACAAACCAAAACAACTAAAACGTTGTCTCATTTTACTTGAAAAAACCAAAACGCACCCTGATTACCAAATAATATTAGTGTTATAAATATAAGCCCAAATGATTTGTTATGAACCGTAAGCCCAACGTCAACTTGTGTCTTATGTAATCCAACGTTTTGTGTAATAAGAAAAAAAATGAAAGTTGTATGAAATAATAAGAAAAAGAGTGAAACTGAAACGAATGTAAAGTAAAGCTCAAAAATCGTATAAGCTCAAACCAAAATACCACAACAAAACCCTAAAGGAACCAAGATAGAACCATGGCTCTTGATACCAATTGTAAGATTCACGAAAACTATGATCCGGTGGTCTTGGTGAGTCAAACCACATGATAGCCATTTTAGTGAGAGAAAGTAGTAAGATGGAAGATGGAGTTGATATTAGATGGAAATGGATGGATGGATACAAAAATGACTCACAATGCCAAATGACTTCAACCCTCTATGGAATCCATAGAGGGGTATATATAGCCCCCATTCGCCTCTAAACAATACTTGTTTCCGATTCTAGTATCGGTATGGTAAACTATGATAAAACGATGGTAATTCTGTATTGTTGTCACGTAAAAAGTGAATTCCACAACAATCATGTAATTGAGCTTTCAAGTCTGAATTTCAAAATACTGATTCACGTTCTTTCAGAAAAACGTTTGACTAATTTTCTTTTGAAAGATTTGTCATTTTTTATCTTTTCTTTTCATGTTGTAAATCAATGTTCAAGATTAATGTATTGTTTCTGAAGTGCTTCAAAACTCTTTGACATGTTCTTACTTTATGAAAGCTCTTTTTTCAAGTCAGATGTTCACTTTTTCTCAGGTTTCTAGTTAAATCACATTGCAAATTAGTAACTTCATCCATTAGTGTACACTCTACAGTTATTGCATCTCATGTGATCAGCATAGTAATTTTCTTTAAAAGTCGGTCAATTTTCATTCTGAAAATTGTGTTTCTTGAGTTTATAGTTGAGATTTTGAGGTGTCTACTCATTTTCAAGTGAAATACAGTATCTCAAATCTCGCAAACATTTCCTCTTTCAAACACAGTGGAATTGTTCTACAGTCGCATTGTGTTTTGCTAAATTTGCGGGCCCAAAATTTCCTTCTATTGTGTTTTGAATGAAAGGATCGATGTTACCAAAATATGTTCTTTTGGCGATTGTTTGTTTGCAACGTTCCACTTCGTCAAAAATCGTGTCAATACTCTTTTTAATCTTGAAAAGTTCTTTAGAGCTTTTACATTTTTGATCCCAAGAATGGAATTCATCTTAGTTGGTTTTTCTAACAAAGTTGTTTGTTTACAAAAAGACTCTTTGGAAAATTCCTTATTAGAAGATGTATGACTCATCTTTGATGTTTTTGGAAAATAGTGTTGTTCAGGCGACTTTTCTCGTTGTGGAACGAACAAATCATAAAGATTATTCAACTGATCATAATCAAACGGTCTGATTAAATCGCTTAATTTTGATCGACGTTCTTTTTCAAGATGAATCATTTCGTCAGAATCAGGGGCTAACATTAACGCAAGATTATCATTGTAGCAACCTATATCATACAGATGAGGATTCGCTCTTTGAGCTTTCTTGAGGAACTCAGGTTTTGCAAAACTGGTTTTACAATTACGATTAAGCATATTCATTGTTTGAACAGTTTGACCGGTTTTATATAAAATATCATTTAAAACCTTGACTTTGTTTTCTAAAGCAATGACATTTATAAGTTCCTTGTTTCACGAGTTTTGTAATGCTTAATCTGAGCTCCTTTGCTTGTGACATATGGAGATGTTCTTGATGTGCCTCAAAGCTCCTTTTTCATATCGAAATCATTTGATTTAATTCATTTTTTTTTTGAGTATAGGCATTAGATGATTTTTCAAAATCGATTTTGTATGACTTAAATACCCTTTAGTTTTGCACATTTTCAATTTCCACCTTTGACGCATAATTCACATCATTATACTTAAAACAAGTTACGCTTGGAACTTCTTAAGGTCTTTAACATCATAATGATTAGTATTGGAGCGTTCAGTATTGTGTGCTTCTTTGAAATGGTTATTTGATGTTTCTAAACTTTTCTTCTTGTTTTGAAATCCTCAATTTCCACATTTCAATTTATAAACTAATCCTTTTTTGATGATTCAAAAATGTTAGTTTCGGTTTTGCTGTTCATCAATTTCACATTTTAGATTTCTTGATTTAAAGAAGCAGCAAAATCACGTTCTTGAATCAAGATCACAGGTTTATCCTGGTCATCCTGTAGCTATATCTATAACATATATCCGATGAATCAATAGTGATTATTGGTGTCACCTTGTTCCGCAGATATATGTCATTAATAGATTCATGTTGATAGGATGTTCATTTTTCCTTGCAAACACATTATAGTTGTCTTTATTGTTTTGTACCTTAAGCATTGGCTCATCATCCAATGATTGGTCCAAAATTGTCAATTTTGGAGCTGGAGTATACCTCTTGAAGTTGTGCCATGTACATTAATTGCTTGCCAATTCATTCTTCAGCCTCATCATCAGTATAATCCTTACTATCAGCTTGTTCGGCATTCAACAGAACCACAGATTCATCATGTTTACACAATTAACATCTTTTCCTTATGTAAGCTGCATCCTTTACTCGTTTTGGTTTCTAAATATCCTTTGATACATGCACCATATTCCCTTGCAGTTTATAACACTGATCACCAGCTTTTGCACTACCAAAGTACTACATTTTCCCTAGCCCAGCAACATTGACTGCCCTCTGATTATCATACCCAATTCCTCTGTTGATTCTTGGAGTATTATCTGATTAGCCTCGACTGATATTTTGATGGAGAGTTCGAAGTTTGTTTGGTAGGTTGTAGATTTTCTTGATCGAGAGAGA
Organism: Tanacetum coccineum; assembly: GCA_026074375.1. NCBI lineage: Eukaryota > Viridiplantae > Streptophyta > Magnoliopsida > Asterales > Asteraceae > Tanacetum > Tanacetum coccineum. The sequence continues at coordinate 10,814 of BQNB010135930.1, forward strand.
ATATTATAGCCATGAGTTTGTCAATCTCCTTTTCCTTTGACAATTTCCTAATCTTCAGTAACCGTAGCAGGTTCTGGATCATAAGAGGTAAACAATTGCTTTTCCTCTGGTTTTTGTATTGACTGTTGCGATTGGTGTGGAGGAATTTGAGTGTTTTGGTTAGGTATGGTTTTATGATGGTAAACTGTTGTTGTGAGCAATCAAGTGCAAGTGGATTAGCAGTACGTGCTAGTCTTTCAGCTCTTATCTCATTGACTTCATTCTGGTGTTGCTTCAGAATGTCATAAAGCTTGTGATAGGAGACAGTCTTTAGCTCTTGACTCTGCTTAACAAGTGTCACAAACATTTGCCATTCTGGTTGTAGTTAAACTAAGAACTAGAGATTCACTTGATGATTTGTAACATGACATTGATTTCTGAAAAGCTCATTCATCATCTTGTAAAACCGTGAGTAATATGATTCAAGTGATTCACCATCACGTGATGTGAATTTTCCAAACTCCCAATATAAATTGGTTACAAGATCTTGATACATTGTTTGATTCACCTTGTTTAACCTTTCATGGCTTTCTACAATTTCACATGCATTCGACAAGACTCATCTGTGGAGTAGATATCGTTATCTATCCCTGTGAGAATGATCTGAACAGATTTAGCTTCAGCATTCAGTTGATCTCGTATGTCTTGTGAAACATTCTTATAGTTCTCCATATACCTCTCTGTAGTTGTTTTAGAACTACCTTCAGCAACTGGAACTGTTTTCTCAGCCCATTGATACGTGTATGGTAGATTTTGGAGACAATTAGTGATGAGTTTCACTGTTAGTTTGGTGTCAATGTAATCTTTGATTATGGATTTCCACTGAAAGTAATACCGGTGCCAACATTGGTGGACGATCTTTGCTACCCGCTTCCATGATAGCATTATGAAGAGCATTTGATGATTGAGTTTGCAAATTGGTATTTGAATTTGACATTGTGATGAAGTTGTTGTAAATGGATATCGGATCTTAAGTGTTATGAAGTGATTGATTGTGGTTTTAAATGAATTAACGTTCACGGGATTTTACAAATCTTTGATTAAAACCGAGAAAAGAATCGTATCTTTCGCGGGATTTTACAAAATCAAGAAGAAACCGTGAATGAATAATTAATTGACATTTCAAGTATGATTAAGTTGATTGTTGTTTCGATTGGTTGTGTTTGTTGTGTTTGAGTCATTGTCTTTAGTCGATTAAAGTCCAAAGTCCTCGTAATTAGTCCATGAAGTTTGTTTTGTCTTGATGTGATGTTTTGATTAAAACGGTGATTAATATATATTCCCAAATTCGGTCAAATACCACCTGATGCGCGGATCGACCTTCGCGGTAAGGTCATTTTTTTTTCGGAAATTAGGGTTTCAAAACATGGGTTTTCAATGGACAAAACGCAATGACTTTAGTCAAAACGCAACTATCTTTGAACAACGTCTTCTATGATCAAAACGCAGTGACTTCGAGCAAAACGCAGTGTCTTCTAGCAAAACGCAATGTTCTTTGATCAAAACGCAGTCTGTCTTGGACACAAAACGCAATGTATAAAAAAAATTGGGCAGAGTAACGTTTAGTCAAAACGCAATGATGGTCTTCAAAACGCAACCTGTGGAGACAAAACGCAACACACAAAAAATATCAAATCGCAGTGACTTGAGAATCAAAACGCAACGATGGATCAAAAGTGCAAGGACGCGTTCAAAACGCAATGAAGCTAATCAAAAAGCCAATGGATCTGTTAAAAAGCAACGAATCTAATCAAAAAAGCAATGACTCTGTATCAAAACCGCAATGAAGCTAATTCAAACGCAATGACTTGATCTAAAACGCCAACGAAGCTAATCAAAACGCAAATGCACTCTAATCAAAACGGCCAACTAGTAATCAAAACGCAAGGACTTATTTTTTTTTTTTCTGTTTTTTTTTTCCTTTTTTTTTTATGATCAAAACGCAACGACGACACACCCTTAAGTAGGTCAAAACGCAGCCAAGAAAAATCTTCAAACTTTCTTGTAAGCTACGAAATGATGTTAAAACCACTTATTAATGAGGCAAGGAAGTTGATCTAAGCCCGAAAGTACACAGTCTTTACATTTTTAAACCATGAAACAAAGATCAAAGTTGATTTTTTTCTTTGCTTTTTTTTCGAACAAAGAAAAAACAACAAAAACCCATGAATTTTTCACACAAAAACCAATACTAATACAACCCCTTGGCGAGTGATACCACATGTTATTCCACTAGTTTAATCCTATTACACAAACAATATTCTTTTACAAATGCTAGGAATAATAAGAAATCTTAGATGAGAGAAAGTAGAGAGTGAAAAACTGATTAGAGAGAATTTGGAATGTTACAATGAAGTCGAGAAAATGTAACCAACACCTTCACCAAGTGTGGTGAGGGATATTTATACCTAGCTTCTAGTTGGCTCATGGGCTTCGTAAGGCCGGCTTGGCTAAACTTGGGCGTTCACCCTAAACAAGGACAACATTAGATTCATAAACAAGACCGATGATACCCGATAGCCCTATTACTAACAAAAGACTATTGACTTATGAGACCAATAACATTCTTGTTTGACTTAATATAATTAAGGCTAACAGTTATAGAACGTTTGTAAGAAAATTACAAATTTACGTATATAGTCCATGGTTTAGCAAAGTGTACGTATCATTATACACACAATAAGCATTTTAATCATGTACTTTGTCCATATTAATTTTAAAAATCATTTTTGCATAATTATATAAAAAACGACCTACTATATAAACATACATGCAATAGCATATTTACCAAATTTTATCATTATAAATACAAGAATCATATTACGCAATTAAGCATTTAAATTCAACAATGTCTTCCTCTACTTTTGCAATTAATCAAATAATTTCACGTAATATTCTCATGCATACAAAACCATACGCATGCACACACACACACAATACACAAACACCCACACAAACCACACTCACACACACACACATATATATATATATTATATATATATACTTTATATTATATATACGTATATATATGATATATACTATATAATATATATATATTATATTATATTATATATAATATTATATATATATATATATATATATATATATATATATATTAAGCTTAATAACCATGGGTTACAGCTGTTAATCCATGGTTGTATTTATTGGGATAATAAGCAACAATATATATATATAAAAAATTAAAACGCAAATATAATCATAATAAGCGAATTAGAAATCATGTAAAAATATGTCCATATTTTATTTCCATATTTATGTGACCAATTAGGGCAAATATTATTTCATTAAATAATTTTTTAAAATATTTTTCACATAAAACCAAGAAAATAACACATATTTAGACGACATGTTTTACATGTTATTTACGTTTTTTATGTAATTACAACGCTATATGAGATGGCTCGTGATGCCACTGTTGGAAATCGTTGTCTAAATAACCTAATATTACATTAATATTAAACGAGCTACGCAGCGGATATAGATCACATATAGCATATATAATTAATCATAAAAAACATAAATAAGTAAACATACCTTTAGCAACCAAGCTAGTGACGAATCGAAGACACTTCGAGTACACGCACGTGTGTAATAACGTGCAAACCAAACACTACTTCTAGTTACTAAAATAAATAACCTCTACGTGTATCCACACTACACGTCAAACGATATCACCCGAATGCTAGTTCTTGACCAACGAACAATTAAACACAAGAAAACATCAAAACGAAATAACCCTAAAGGGTTGTTTGTTTCATTCGACTAAGAGAGGGGAAGAGAAGAGAGGATTGATTCGTATTTTAGCTTTAGGATCCTCCTTATCATACTAGGTGAATTTAGGGTTTGCCTAAAATACATATCTTGGCGGAAAGGATAGCTCAAAACCCATCCACCACTCCTTGGGCTTTAGGCCAGTCGAACCAAGGGAAAACACCCTTTGGTGTTGACTTTTTAACTTTTCTAATATTTATGGATAATTACATTTAATTACACATTAATTAAAAAGCCTTATTTGTTAATTATTCATAACGAACTAATTAACTACCGTTAGTGTTCTTTAGTCAAATCATATATTAATGTAAATAATAAATATACAAATATATTATTATAAACATTAATAGAATGATATCTAAGTGTAAACGTGTGTGACCCCGTAGGCCCACATATTTCAAGCTGTATAAATACCTGTATGACATGAGCACAAACCAACAGGAATAGCGTCTGAAGTGTCGAACTAAACCTAACTAAGATCTAAGAGGTTGAGAGAAGATTATTTTTGTATTTTTATATTTTTATGAAAGCAAGTAAAATTCAGGTTTTAAGAGGTGGGTTTTGATTTAAACTAATTTTTTTGTCGAAACTTAAATGGTAAACGAACGTATTTACTTAACCATGCACTACTCCTTAGTTTGCTACTTCTAATCATATTGCTTTGTTACACTTGTGATGATCTGTGTAAGTATTTCCTAGGTCATGAACAGATTACATGAATCCACCGTCTATGTAATATTCCGTTAAGGCAACACACATGTAAGGTAGTATGAAGACTATTACAAGGCCCTTAAGAGTACATTACATGCATTAAAACACTTAAGAGGGATCAACCATATTAGGGGTAAGGTAGCATGAAGAGTGTTACTGATGGTATCCTTTCTACGCACTCGCATCTCTAGACATCTATCCTAATGTAATATTTTATAGCTACTTTTTTAGAGCCTAACGCGCACATCCATCACAAGAAGCAATATTAAAAGGATCTACAAAAGTTTCATGCAATCATAAGTAAATACTAATGGATCTAGCCTAGCATGTTAAAGAGAAGCGAAGAACAAGAATCAATCAAACAACACATAGACATATTGAAAGATTAAAGGATAAATGACTTCACTTGATTAAAACATGTGTTCAAGGCTGACAGGAGATGGTTTTTAGGCCCTAAGAATGCCCAAAAGTTACACACTAAAACCCTAAAAACGTAGGTACGTATATAGGAATTGAGTCGCGACAGCGTCGCCAAAGCCCTGATGCCGTCACACAACTTCTGACGCCATCGCTTGTAGGTTTTGATGGCGTCATTAGGAATTTCGACGCCGTCTCCAGGCACTGTATGCGAATTCTTGAAACACTTCGTGTAAAGTTGTAATCTTGTCCAGTTTCTTTCAAAGTTGAGTCTAAGTCACGTGTATTTCCTCCAAGAGCTTCCCAAATGCTAAAAACACAAAAAGGAACGATTAAACACATATTTTGAGCGTATTTTCATGATTTAGGGGTTAAATGACCCTGAAAAAGTGTATAAAATGACACCTCGTCAAATACCCCTACACTTAGAATTTGCTTGTCCTTAAGCAAATGGGCTTTTCTACCTAGACAATAGCAATATCATGGCATTTAACTTGCTCTTTAAAGATAGTTTATGGCACAACCTATTAGACATCGTAATTAAAAGCACAGAAAATATACACTAACACCTCAAATAAGTGTTTGGATTCTCTCTTTCTCTCAGGTGTATAACAATAATTGGAAATGGGAAAATAACACTCATTACACGTCGTAGCATACAAATTAGCATGGGGCTTGGTAATGGATCTAAAAACGTAAGCACCTAAGAATTATTATCAAAGGGGTCTTTAAAAGGTGTGATGTATGGAGTAGTTAAAAAGGAAATGGAATGGATGGTTTAATTTGGGTGGATTTGGGATGGTGGTGGAGTTAATTAAATACAAGAATACACGTGGAGGCGTTGCTAAGCCAAGACTCGACTAAACTAGGACTAAGATATACAAACTTTACAACAACTCAGACATAATACTTGGGCCAAAATAAGCCCAATGAGAGGCCGACGCAAAATTGTCCCCTAGCGTAACGGGGATTAGGAGTATGTATAATGTTTATGTTTAAAATAAAATATATAATAAAATTGAAATTAAGATAAATGGTCACTTAATAATTAATATGGTCAAAAATCATATGTTTGGTTTTTTATTTCAAAATATTAGACTTGATTTTTTAAAGTCGAAGACAGTATCCCAACTACTTTTATCTTCAAATTTGACGATTTGTAACATACTCCGTAAGTCATAAGAAAGATATCCTTTTGGCAAGATATAGTATGAATATACCTTAACGAAAATCTCCTAAAATATAATAAAGCAATATAATTATAAACCACGGTATGCATGTCAAACAATTAGTTATTTTATTTTATGTCACCACTGTTGGAATATTTAAAGTGCTAAAGGATATTAGCGACAATTTTTTATGTCACAAAACCGTTGCTAATGAACCATTATAATTGTAAAGACGCGTCTGTTCAAATTTCGTACGTTAAAAGGGTGTCACTATGCGAACCGTCGCGACTGTTTTTGTTCGTGTCAGTTGGCGACGATTTTTCTATCGCTAAGTCGTCGCTAAAGCATCACTAATTTCACCTTTTGGTGAACCAGTATGACCGTTTGAAGAGTCAAGTCTCCCTATAAATAGGGACATCATTCCAGCATTTTGATCATTAAATACACATAAAATACTCTCCAAATCCATCATGAAGCAATATTAGATTCGATAGATTCAAGTTTTTCTTGAATTGATTGTTGTATCCTCAAAACAGACTGTAGGATATTGGAAATCATAACACAATCGAATGACTAGTGGATTAGCCAAGTTCTAGAGAGAGAAAGTGAGAGAGAACTTTCTAGTGAGAGAAAATGAACTTGTATTATGTAAATGACTAACCCACCTCTTCCATGGCATGGAAGAGGCTTATATAGTATCAACAAAACCGGCCATAAGGCCTTAGTAGTGGGCTTATACGTTGGGTTTAATACCCGGCCCATTACCGAATGTTATACATTAACTACGAGCAACAATAAACGGTAAAATACACGGGGTGACCGGGTCTTTTTCTAATATCTAACAATCTCCCCCTAAAGGAGGTCACCCTAGAAAATACTAAATCTCTGTAATGTTGATCTTGTGTTCAGCTCGTAGTCTTTGATTCTTCATGCATTGATTTCTTTGTACATAATGTAGTGATCTTTGAACTTAGTTCCTTTGACTTGTGTGATATTTGAGCTTTCTTTGAGATCATCATCCACAGTGAATCTCTTAGTTATCCTTTTTGTGGTATTGCCTCCATGTAATGTTATGACCTTCAGACCGACATGCTTACACTTTTATGGATCATGATAGTACGCATCAGAGTTGCGAAAGCT
>BQNB010135931.1:2326-18081 GCA_026074375.1 Tanacetum coccineum
TGGTAACTTAAGTAACCGGTTGCTCATACATTAGTAACTTGGATGAACGAAATGAAAGTTGAGTAACTTAGGCGAATTTTTTAGGAAAGTATAGTAACTTCTTTGTATATTAACCCTCTTAAAAAGTCAAAACTCATTAAGTTGACTAGCCGCGCATAGCTATGAAATTTTATCGCAATATGTAGTTATAATTGAGATATAGTGATTAAGTGTTTCGTGTAACGTTATTGAAATATAGATCGAGATTGAGATGAATATGTAAAAAAAGAAAAAAGTTGCGTGTAAGATTAATTTATGAGCTGTTATAGTGTTTAATTTGTTTCAATGTTTAATTTAGAAACTAATAAATATAAAGCGTGTTTTAATGTTCAATTAGTAAAGATGTTTGAATTTTTAAGTTATTGTTTAAGTATTAAGGATAATTTAGTAAAACTAGCCGGGTACCCGCGCAATGCGGCGGGCGGCTACCCTGTGACTATATTTTGCGGCGAGTAATTGTTATCCGGCTAAGCGTTTTCCTAACGAAAAAAATAAAGAATCTCTGCAGTAAGTACCAGTAAGATTTGAGGAGTGAAAGTGAGGGTATATTGAGAGACTATTTTTGCTATAACAAAAAACATTTGTGTGTAGGAGATATGAAATGGTTTGTATGGATTTATATTATGGATGCGGTTACACATTTTTAATAATCATTATTGATAGTAATAATTTTAAGCGGTTACACGTTTTTAATAATTATTGAAGGCCGTTACAATGATGGTTTAATCGGTTACACATTTTTAATGATATTGCTTATTCTTTTTTTAAGATTTGGAAATGATAAACTTAGACAAATTCAATAATTATTTTTAACAGTGAACAATCACTACATAATAAAAAGAAAAAAAATTACTGTAGAACGTAAGTAATACTTAAGTAAATTAAACAATTCCAAACACCCCAATAATCACAAATCAAATATTAAAATTCTAACAATTCGACAAAATAAAATCTCAAACGGGTTATCATCATCATCATCGATCATCAATTCAAAACTACAATCACCAAATCACTAACATAACATGATGAAAAAAAACTAACTAAAAATCTCTGACACTTCATCAAAAGTTAATAGATTCATGATCACGAATGCTTTGCAGATCAATCATTAATTCATTAGACTCTATCCTTAAAAAAGTTCAAACCCATCAAACCTTAGCATTTGACATCAACGATGTAAGCCCTCAACATTTCTTGAAATCATCCTTGCAACAATTAACCATGATATCATCAAACATATTAACAAAATCATCCAAATCAAACATCTTAAACCCTCTTCATTCATCTCCAAAACTTTCATCACCTTTTTAAAAAAAATGACGTCACCGGAATAAGAAGACCTCCATTTCTTTGGTACCCGTATTCCTCCAAAGCCATGATCATTAGCTTGACAGACGGCGAAGAAAATGGCGGCGGTAGCGGCTGACGGCACATGATGTTGGCAAAGGTGACCGCAAAACTAAACGGTAATGGCGGCAAAATCTGATATGTGAGACGGCGGAATTTGATGGTTTGAAGAAAGAAAGAGAAATGTGTTTGTATTTTTAAAAGAGATAAAATAGAGAGATGAAAATGGTGTAATGAATTTTGTTGCTGTGTTAGGTTTTTATACTCGTATTTGAGTTTATGGTTTACACTTAAATGATGTTTAATGTACCGTTACAAATGGACCGCATGAATGCAACAATTACAATTTGACTGAACTTATGACAATATCAATGTTAGCAGTTACAAGTTGACTGTATTAAAAAATGTATATGGGCCATTACAACTTTACCATTTAATTGGTTGTTACATGTTTTGAGCTGTTATAAGTTTTGGCTATTAAATGATTTTAAATGTGATGAACATTTTTAATGGTTTTACATCTTTCTCAATAAAATAATATTTTTTACTTAATTTTTTAAGACTTCTATAAATAAATTGGCCAAATGCTTTATAAAGCAGTATAGATAATTTTTTTTCTTAAATTTCAACATACATTTAACAAAAGAGTACACCCTTTATATCTATCTATCTATACTCTTCTATAAAATAAAGTTTTTTTCATCTTTCTTCATCAATTTTTTTTCTAAAAATACTATGCCCTCACAATGCGATACGTGTACACCATCTTTTTGAAAAGGTTCATTAGAAAATCTCAGCGAAATATGGTATATATTCATTTTTGTTATACTCTTTATTTGGTAACTTCAAATTTAAAGTTTGGGCAGTAAGTTAATACATGTTTGACTGTATGTATAAGGGTGATGATTTGCAAACTTCATAAATTGATTGGTACACTCAAAAATATATGTGTTATGACTATTATATCCTTAACATGTGCACACTCCACTAAATGATATAAGGGTGTAAATGTCAAGACACACACAATTTGAGTGTGCAAATCAATAAGTGGAGTGTGCAAATCACCACTCATAACAATTGTAGGAAAGTTTTCAAAATTGAGAACTACATAATATCATGAAGGGCTATAACTAAGGGTGTCAGTAGGGTCGGGTTGACCCGACCCGAACTCAAACCCGAACCCGATAAGTATTATCGGGTCGGGTTAAATCGGGTTAAAAATCTTATCGGTTGTTTTGACCCGAACCTGATAACCCGACACTGTTATCGGGTCGGGTTCGGGTTAAATTATATATGTTATCGGGTTAACCCAATAAGACCCGAAAAATAACGTATGGTATTTTTTTCAATAAAGTTTATAAGCAGAATTTTCGCTTGTAGTAGTATGAAGAGGAGAGCTGAGGATACTCTTAGCAAATATCCTATTTTGGTATTTGATATTTCTCTATAATTGTGTTCTAACCTATTTAATGCATTAGTATATTTGTACATTATATATTGGAGAAATGCTAGATTCACACCCATTTTACACATAATAATTTTCACACCCATATGTGTCAAACAAATATAGGTAGTAAAAAAAAGAAAAAGAAAATTTGATGGAATGTGATTAGTGTAAGTTACATGCCACATATGCATGTGAAAGTTTTTATGTGAGTTGTGAGTGGATCTAACATTCCTCTATATATTGTTGATTTATATGGGTAATATTAAGAGTAATTAAATAATATTTAGTTACATAATGAAACTCTATAAGATATTGTATCTTAATAGAAGATCCAATATCCTTATATAATAATCAGGGCCGGATATAACCTTGTGCGGGCTGCCCAACCGCACAGGGCCCAAAACTTTAAGGGGCCTCAATTTTTGTAATTCCCTAAGTATGCTACACGTATAGTTTGGAAACAAGCATGATTACCCGCACGTTGCTGCGGGTCATTAATTTTTTTCGCGTTGTTGCGAGGCATTATTATTTTTTATTTATTTTTTATTTTCTGCGGGTTTATTTTTTCGCCCTCATGTTTAATAGTTTTTTTTCTTATATGGGCTTATGTGTGGGGCTCATGTTTAAAGGTTTTTTTTATTGGTTATACAGGTTTTTTTTAATATAATTTTATGGGAACATGGGCTTTAAATGAGAATCGCGCGTTACTGCAGGGCGTTTTTTATTGTATTTTGTGCGGGTTTATTTTTTCGATCTCAAGTTTAATAGTGCGGGTTAATTTTTGCGTTAAAAATTTTATTTTTGTTCTTTTCTATTTTTTATTTGTGCAGGTTTATTTTTTATGTTTAATAGTTTGTTTTTTTTCTTATATGGGCTTATGTGTGGGGCTCATGTTTAAAGGTTTCTTTTATTAGTTATACATGGTTTTTTTTAATATAATTTTATGGGAACATGGGCTTTAAATGAGAATCGCGCGTTACTGCAAGGCCTTTTTTTATTGTATTTTGTGCGGGTTTATTTTTTCGGTCTCATGTTTAATATTTTGTTTTTTTATATGGGTTTATGTGTTGGGCCGCATGTCGCGGGTATTTTTTTTATCTGAATAAGCCAATATTTTTGTAATTTTTTTTCTATTTTGTGCCGAGCGATTTTTTTTACATTGCCTAAAAAAACAAAAAAAACAAAAAACCAAATGGGCTAGCCTAAATTGGGAGCCCAAAGGGCCGAGCACTGTAGCGCGTGAAACAAAACTACGTCGTTTTATTCCACCTATAGTATATGTGTATAATGGCCCATTAAGACTTGACAACATTACTGGCATTTAAAATTTATAAGTGAAAAAGAAGCATCAAGTTATATACTAATAGCAGCGATGTGGCCATGTGGGATAAATGGTTTTCTTTTATTTGCCTATTCAATTGTCCCTCACTTTATTTGGATAAAAAAAAAACTTAATTTCAAATGATAATTTTCATATACACCTATTTACATATTAAGTTGGTTTCAAGACAAGAACTACATATATAAAAGGTCCACAAACAAAAAAATTTGTTATCAAGGGGCCTCTTTTACGGTCATGACATAGGGCCCTCGAAATTCACGGGACGGTCCTGATAATAATGTCTAGGCAATGTATTATGGTAATGATTTCATAATCATAATATAATTAGGAGTTGATCCCTGCTTGACATCGATTATTCACCTCATAAGACACACACAAAAACACACAAACATTATGATCCATCACTAAGAAGAGATGATTAAGTAGAAGATCTCCATCCTACATGTGTTCTTCATTCATGGTGATCTCTCTCGCATCAAGTAAGTTTTAATATTATGCTTAATGTTATTTGATCATTCATATTATGATTATATGAGTCTTGAGATTAATTAATCAACATGTGGCATCGAGCTTGGTTATTATCATAATATGTTACGTCAATTTAAGCAAATAAGACGAGGCTTGTTATTTTAATCGTTCGGCGAAACTTATAGTTTTTAGATCGTAACATAATGGTTATGGCTCTTATATATATTAACGGATTGTTCCAGATTTAAAATTTGGATTATAGAAGGAACAAAATAAAGAATGACATATCTTTTGCCATCTAAATTCTAAAGTATGATCATCGTATAATTTGATTTTTTATGATTCTTTATGATTTTTTATTTAAAGAATGACATATCTTTTGCCATCTAAAAAAATGACATAGCTTTTGCTTGTTCAAATATGCATGGTTAATTTGTTACATCCATGGTGTTCTAAAAGCTTTTATATTCGTAAATGTTGGTACTACTGATTTTTTTTATAGTTTTATAAGTTTGAATACTTATATCATGAGAACAATATGTTTTGTTCCAACGAAGGAAAATATTACTGACTCTCAAGCTTGTCATAAAGTTATGGACAAATTAGTTGAGAGTAATTTTGACTTATTAAATCAATATTTTATATTTCATTTAACAGAAAGAAACATAAAATCTTCAACTTTTTTGAGTTGTAAACAAATAACTCGAGTGTATTTTCTTTTATTAAGAGATGTGACACTTATTTTGTTACACTTTAAGCCAATATTAGATTTTATGGATTGACTTAAGTTTTTCTTATGGATGTAATATATTTGACCATCACGTTTGGTTCAACACAAAGAATCTCTATCATGTCATAATTTGTGGACAATTTAATTTAGAGTATTCTACAATATGTTTTAGAAAGAAAGATTACATGACTCCTAACTTGGTTTATGAGTTTTTGAACAATGAGTTTTGTAGTGTTTTTCTTTCATAATGATTTACTTAGTAAAAAGCATTATTTGACATGTTTGTAATATATTTTAACATGTCTTGTGACTACTTGATTGTTAAAACTAGTTGTCATGCCCAAAGGAAGGCTACTGGTTAAAACAGTTAAGTGAATGAAAGGTCATACTTATGACTACATAATTGTCGAAGTTAGTGTTGGCCCAACGGAAAGCACTTAATCAAAACAATTATGTGAATTAAAGTCATATTAAGTTACATGTTCGTGTTTTACTGCTATCTCACATGTATGATTTATATGTTTCAATTCTAAAGCAGTGATAACTATAGTTGCATCTAAATTTGTATGTAATTATGCTATAGTCTATCTTTATTTTGAGTTTGTGACATTATTTTGGTCACATTATAACTCATAAATAAATAAAACTAATTTGAACATTTATGTTCGGAGGAAAAAAATAGTTTTTTCTTGATTAGAATTAACAAAAGTGTATTATTCCATAATGTTTAATTAAATAGGGTATACATGTTTTCATTATTTTGTTTACATGTGTTACGACTACTTAATTTTTAAGATTGGTTGTAGGCTTAAAAGATGCAATTAATCAAAACATTTAAGTGAATTAAAGTTGTAATTATTTACGTTTTGATGAGTTTAGGTTATGTGTTAAGCCCAAAGGATGACTATAATATTAGGTTATTTAATAAAAAAGTTATTAATAGGTTGTTAATGGAACCAACGAGAAGTTAACAATTTTATCAAACTTCTTTTGTGAATACAATTTTATGGTATGGTTAGATTCCAATAACTAACATTTGCCTTATGGTTAGTTATACTTTTATGTTAATTATTTAATTTGATATGTGCAAATTAAATAATTAGTTAGCAAATATTTCTGCCCAACGGTAATGTATTTTGCTAATTGATTTTGCATAATTAAATGTAAACGTTATTAATGGGTTGTTAATGGAACCAACGAGAAGTTAACAATTTCATCAAACTTCTTATGTGAATCTAATTTTGTGTTGTGGTTAGATTCCAATAATTAACGTATGCCCTACGGTTAGTTATACTTTTATGTTAATAATTTGATATAGTCCTTATTTTGAATAGTCCTTTATGTACATAGGTACAAGTCGTTCGCTTAGATAACCACTATAAGTTTCTTATAACCATTAAGGTTAAAAACATGATTAAAAAAGGGGCGAAATAATGTATTATATGGTCATAAAGTTCAACATGCATTATGATACGGTCATCTCATACCTCATACGATCTAGATAAAATAACCGATCAACGAGGATTAAGGAGAATTAAAGAAAGATTAATTTGCATTATGATAAATCTTAATTTTATAAACTCGATAATAACACGTGAAAGTACACGTTTAAATAATTTTCTCATCATTAAAGTCTATATTTTTATGGTGTTTGTAAGCTTTTATGTGATCCTAAAATTAAATAAATAAGGTAATCTCTTATGTATTTCATTATGACATGTTTCCTTATTAAGTTTGTTGACGTTTTTTACATCAACTATACTAATAAGTAAAGGAAAAATGTGAAATAAACAATTATGATTACCACTGTCCATAAAGATCTATAATCTTTATAGCTTACATTATGACTACCAACTTATTTAATTATTTCATAAAGAGAACTTTATTAAGATAATCAAAGTTTCTCTATATGTGTAGACTAATTAAGTAAAGACATAACTTATGATTTTAAAATAAATCTATAAAGAAACAATGTTTTAGAAAATGTTTATGTTTAAAAGTTTGTTGAAGAGTTTTTTCACAAATGTTAAAAGCATGTGTTAAATAAATAAGAAGGATTCTAATAACTTGCTATTTAGAAGGTTTTGAATCATTAGTGAGAATGAGTTCTATGTTGAAATCAAAATAACTTTATTGTAAATAGAGAGTTTGGTTTCATAATTTTATTCTATAACCTTATTTGTTATGTTAAATTTGACACTTAATTTATTAGTTTAATTTTAAGTGTTTTGAATTTAAAATTATTCATTCTCATATTATTTGTTTGTGGTTCATTAGTTTAAAACCTTCATGAATTCATATAGCAATTATTCTTTTATTCATAGTTAATGAATATGCTAAAAATGTAACATTGTGAAACTGAAAAAATATACTTTTGAAATTAGTAACATTCTTTGAGAAGTTTTTTTTCATTTTTTTTAATTTCGATTATTTAAACGAGTAAAAACTCTCTTATAAAGATATGTACATTTTCATGAACGATTAATTTTTTTTTAATGATTATAGAGTGTCATTGATGATAATCTCTTATGTATTAAGACCGAGTTTTATAAACGGTAAATAAACCATTAAAATAAAATATTAGGTCAATTAGGGGGTGAGTGTATTATGATAAACACGTTATATTAATTGCCTCAATCTATATGTCCTATGTTGGGGGAATGAAGTTGTAAAATCACTTAAGTAAGCCTTAACCAACTCAATTAAATGGTATTATATAAAGTCAATTGTACCTTTATGAACATGGTACAATGTATGGACTGTGATCATTACTTATGAACCAAGACATTTAAAGAAACCCCTAATAACATGACATAAATATCCAATATCTTTATTTACGGTCTTAGTTGGGACTAACAAAGTAACTAGTTTAAGGGTTATTAATTTCTAATCCTATTAAGCTACTGTCCTATTTAAAGATATTGAATCATTAACTATTAGTTTATAAATCGCTTTACATGTTATAAGTAATGGTAAAATCAGTGGGAGTATGCGGTTTAAGAGAATTAATAAATAATTTTACTTTCAAGGTACATACAAATGTATTTAAGAACTTGAAGTAGTCATGTCATCTCATGACGATAAATCACCACATATATTAATAATCTCATAATGTTTTAACTGATTAGCCATTTTGTAATTCCTATTCTTTTAACAATACCATTATTTGTGACAAGTTAACTTATTGGCGTAAAGTCATTATTATAAGTTAATTTATTTTATTCAATTGATGTTAGTTACTTGCGGGTTGTCTAAGTACTCATAACCCATTATAACGCAAGTTGATCTATTGATGTAAACCCAAAAGAAACATCAAATAATATATTATATCTTGTCACATAATGTTGCAATAAGAGAATTGTTTTTATAATAAGACATTTTAATTTATCATAAAAATTATGTCATAAGTCATTATTTCAGTAGTTCATCATGTTTAAGAACTATATTATGGACTTTATCGTTATATTCCTCAACTGTAACTTGCATAAGATATCTAACCATAAAACAGGTTGGATGCAAGTATTAAATGAGATATAAATAGAAAATAATCAATTTGATGTCTATATTATGGTTGTTTTAAAATCATATATGAAAATTTTATGGTTACATGTATTACTAAATTGATTGACATATATACCTTAAGATCAGTGGGAGCAAATTGGTTATCATTGTATTATGTGGTAAGATAATTCTAGAACAATGAATGACTACACTAATGTTCTATGAATTTAAAAGATTATTTCAATCACATAAGATTCAAAAGATGTTATAACATCATAGACATCATAATGTGTACTATGAATCTACAAATAACATTATGAGCGTTCTAAACACCTTCTAATGTTTGAACTTCTTGATAAATAATTTTTTACTCCCTATCAATTGTATATATTGTTAAAGTCAATTTTGTGGTGTCATAAGATAAGTTTTAAATTAAGCGTTAATCGTTTCAAAGAAGAATAACCATAACTTACTTGGTTACTTACATTCTACTTTGTTTATTGTAAGGACTATTATATTTTCCTCACGATGCATTTTCATGTATCGACTATATCAAAATTTTAAGGTGTTATTGATAATTTTTTTAATAACACAAATGTCAGTATTTTATATCTCAACACCAAGTATGTTAAAGGTTGAGAGAAGGTTGAAGAACATTGTCATCAAGTATATTTGTACACTGACTTAATGTATTATGTTACTTATGATAGGTTTATCACCCAAGTTCTTATTCGAGTATAATTACCGGTATGAGATTATTTGATAACATTACAATCAAAGATCCTACTTGTGTTCTTCACATTATGTTAATGGTTTGCTATTATCATTATTGTGCACATTACGAGATCTTATGAGCAAAC
This sequence comes from Tanacetum coccineum, assembly GCA_026074375.1. Classification (NCBI taxonomy): domain Eukaryota; kingdom Viridiplantae; phylum Streptophyta; class Magnoliopsida; order Asterales; family Asteraceae; genus Tanacetum; species Tanacetum coccineum. The sequence goes on from BQNB010135931.1 coordinate 12,061, forward strand.
AACTTATGGTGGATCATGTGAATGGTTTTATTTTATTACCATCATGTTTTGTTTTCATTCATATTCATTATGGCTTATGATAATCATTCTTCATTTAGAAGAGCTAATTGTATAATCAGTAGGAGTCCTGCATTAATGGTGATGCAAGTGATTATGCTATTTTGCATTAGTAATTTTATTTGATCGTGATGAACTTATTAAATCAACAACTTGACCAATATTAACTAGTACAAAGCATAAATAGGTATACGGACAAGTGGGAGAATGTTAGCAAATATCCTATTTTGGTATCTGATATTTCTCTATAATTGTGTCCTAACCTATTTAATGCATTAGTATATATGTACATTATATATTGTTGATTTATATGAGTAATATTAAGAGTAATTAAATAATATTTAGTTACCATAATGAAACTCTATAAGATATTGTATCTTGATGGGAGATCCAATATCCTTATATAATAATGTCTAGGTAATGTATTATGGTAATGATTTCATAATCATAACCTAATTAAGAGTTGATCCTTCCTTGACCTCTCTTATAAATAGATGATTATTCACCTCATAAGACACACAAAAACACAAAAACATTATGATCCATCACTAAGAAGAGAGGATTAAGTAGAAGATCTACAACCTACACGTGTTCTTCATTTATGGTGATCTCTCTCGCATCAAATAAGTTTTAATATTATGTTAATGTTATTTGATCGTTCATATTATGATTATATGAGTCTTGGGATAAATTAATCAACAGACACAACGATGAAGTATTTGTGTGAACAAGTTTAAAAGAAAAGTGTCAAGTATATTTTGTTTAATAAAATTCTTTTGTTATAACTGCGATCACAAGAAATGCCTACTAACAAAGTACACTCGCACTCTTGTTTATTTTTTTGACAGCTTACTAGAAATTGATGAGCTTATGTTGCCAACTATCATGTTAATATATTTGTTGCCTATTGTCACTGTATAGGTGACATATGTAATTCCTCTTCACAGATCTATGCTACGTCTCAAACGGTCAGTGTATCAAGTCAATAAAATTTCATTTCAAGAAATTTGTGACTAATAGGTCTGCATCATATGTTATACAGTTAATTTGGATGCATGTACTTCTGCATACATTATTTTTGCTAGAAAAAATGTATAAAAAAAGTTGGGATTATCGTAGAACCCGATAACCCGAATTACCCGACCCGATATTCACCCGAATCCGATAACCCGACTCTTTATCGGGTCGGGTTGCGGGTTAGTTGCATCTCTCTTTAAAATTCTCCCTCCTATTAAAAATGTGTGGCTAAAAATCCTTCTTATTCTTCTCATTTTAGTTTTTCTTCTTATTTAATCCTTTATATATATAAATAATATACTATATATATATATTTTATATATTATTTATATATATATATATATATATAATATATATATATTCTGGCTTTTTCTTCTGCAGAACCACTATTTTTTACAGATCCTACAGAACAGTTTTTTTCTCCTAATTAATTCAATGATTACATACAATCTCAACTGCATGATGTCATTTTTGTAATAAATGTAAATCTTTTTTCACTAAAAAATTTGATTGGAAGGATTAAGGAATTTAAAAAATAATCTTTCTAAAAATTTCATATTTTAGCCACAAAATCTCGAAAAACAAAAATCCGTTTTTCATATCTTTTAAAGAACCTTCCAAATTAATTAGGGCACCAAAATTTTCTGCGCGTTCCTTTTTCTCCTTACTCCAACCCCTCGAACAAAAACCCACACAAATTCTACATATCTTCATATCTTTTTTTTTTATACATCTTATAATGAGACTTAAACACCTTCAACAACGTGTTTCCAAGTTTGTGTTGTTTGTTGTTGCGACAAACCTTTTACTTCAGATCTTATAATGAGACTTAAACCCCTCTTTTTTTGTCGGATTCTCTTATAACGCAAGATTGTGGTCGCCAAGTTTTTAGATCGACAGACGTGGCCGCCAGATCTGGTTGCTAGTTTTTCAGATCGCCACCGTATGTGACTGTCGGTTTTTCATATCGCCACCGGATGTGACTGCCGGATCTGGTCAAAGTTGTTGGTGGAGGGTCAAGCGGACATGCGTAGGAAGGTAAGCAGATCTAGTGAATTCATGTTATGTCATCTTGTAATATTTGATGATCAATTGAATGTCTCGTTTATCTACTATTGTTTACAGTTTTGAAACTGAAATAGTGATTTGTTTGTATCCTATATGCTATAGCATACTAATAGTATAGCATACTAATAGTTGATGACAACATCTTGATAATAATGTATTTAGAAAAGGACTAATAATTTGCAAGAAACAAACAAAAAAGAAACAATGCATGAGATTGCAAAAAGAAAACAAGGTTTTTTTACCATTGGCTAACATCATCCTTTTACAAAGTTTATATAATGTATAAAAAAGGAATTCAGTATGTGTGCATATACGTTACTATAAAATTAGTGATAAGGTACGTATATGTTTTATATGTTAATTTAACATGCGTGAAAGCGTGCATATATGTTTCCCGGTTGGTATAAAATCCATGAAATGGTGGACATATATGTTAGGGAAGCTCAAATAGAAAGATGTATGCATATATGTGTAAAATTATAAATACGAGTTTGCTAGTTGTTAATGATAAAAAATAACCATTTTCTTCGTAATTTCAGTTATTCAACATGTTTGAGAAAGATCGAGATTGGAGAGCATGCCTAGTATCTGTTATAGCGCAACGTGCACAAATGTTTTCGAAGCCGCAACAGCCTTTATCAGAGTGGTTGGCTCAGAATGTCACGTATTGGCCCTAGTCTGGAACATTTGGCTAAGGTATGGTTATCAGCTGCTAATTTGTGTTGTTGTTGAATGGCTTTGTTAGTTGTATATTAGCGTCTATATCAGGGATGGAGCCAAGTGAAGCTTGGGGTTGGCCATGGCCCATCCAAAACATTTACTAGATACTAGTGGCTTTCCTATAATGTAATGTGTTAAATCCATTTAGTAATATTAGGCCCACCCGAAGATAAATAAACTAGCTCAACCAAATGAACAACAGTTAAGATATTTGGATGTGAAGGGCTATAATTTACAAATCATTGAAGTTTTAATCGCGAATGGCTAAGATTGTTAGTTTGTCTAAAACAAGAGCCACCAAATGCTATTGAAAATTCAAAAGATTAACATGTTTCAGATACACGTACAAAAGCTTGCAGTATAACATAATGTAAAATGAGATTGTACAAAATATGACTAAATGCTCAATGTAAGTTGTTAATTAATTGCGTATTTCATCACAAAAGGTCATATCTAAAAAACTTTATTGTGCTAAAACTTGAAGAGTCTTGCGTCTAAGCTCAATGCCTTGTACCATAACCCCAAAACGTTCCTTATCACCTGGATGCATTAACTTAAGATGCAGATGAGTCGTTTTCCTGGTATCATGGGTTTGAAACTCCCATACTTGTACTTCCATCCAACCATCATTTCTCTTTTTTGGAATGGCATTCTCTTTGTACCTATTTAGTGGGCTGTAAGTGTTTTTATCAACCTTTTGTCCGATAACTTGCAGAGGAGCCTCAAATGTTGATTGGTCTTGTGGTGTATTATTTATATGTCATATTTTACTTCACATGAGTATTTAAGTTTACACTTCTTATTAATGCGCTATGATCTTGTAAAATACGGAGCATTGAATAAGATATTGAAACGACTTTTGGTTTATATTATACTTTCAATGATCTAATTGGAAACCTTTTCATCATCAATACTTATTGTAAAAATGTATTTTAAAATCAAAAATTTCGTATTTGTTTCGGCCTACCCAAATAAAAAATCCTAGCTCCGTCACTGGTCTATATGACATTCTGTTTTTGCAGATTTCTACAAGAATTTGTAAAGAAACAATAATTCTTTCACATTCAGTTGATAAGATGAATTCGCACACGGTATAGTCTTATATTTACCTTTGGGTCTTTCATTCTTTAGCTTAAAAGTGAAAGTAATGAGTGGCCTCCGTTCAGTCTTTCTGATTGTTGCTCTGTTTTTTTCAGATTGATCGTTTTGTTGATATTATTGCGCAGCTTAAGAGGTCTAAAACATATTAGCTTCTTTCTAATGCAATTCAGTCTCAGGTTGGTCTGTTTATAGTTGTATTTTGGTTATGTGCTTATAACATACCTGCTTAGACTGAAATCATTCTTTGATTTGTACATACCATTACTAGTAATGTTCAAGATAAAAGGTAATTTATATTGTATCCATCCTGGAATCTTGTATATCATGAGCCAAGTTCCAAGTTTCGCTAAAATGCTTAAAAAAAATGCAGAGCTGCAGAAACAAAACTGCTCTTGTGCAATATTGTCCATGAGCAAGCAAAGTTTCAGCTAATGCATATCAAGCGAGAGAGGCTACTAGTAACAAATGAACCCATATTTATTAATAAAAGACTACATGTGTTTTTTATTTCTTTTTTGTTGTTGTTGTTTTTATATATTTGTTTTATTGAGGATCATTCAATCATAACGATAGGCGGCGTGAGATGAAGATGATCAATGGATGGATGTACTTGTGTTTTTAGAAGTCTTGCACATATGTTCTCGAGCAGCGTGCATATATGTTTTTTGGAGTGTACTCGTATTTTCTAACAAATTTGATCAGATTGTGAAGCGTGCATGTATATTCTATGAAGAGTGCATGTATGTTCTACGAAGAGTGCATACATATTTTTGAATCTCTTGCACATTTGTACTTAACAATATACATTTGTATTTGAATTATATTTTATTTGATATCAATTTGTGTATTTTACTTATATTTTGGTTTGTTATAATTTAAAAATTACATGTATATGTTCATATTTTTGGTTATAAAATTCAAAGATTAAAAAATGTACATTAAAAATATATGTGCAATTACCATTTTAAATAAAAAAAAGTTTGATGTCTAAACAATGTTATGCAAGAAACATATGTAAATATACAATATTTACAGAAAACATATATGCACCTGTTTTGTTTTTTCGAAAACATGCATGTAAAAAAATTAATTTAAAAAAATATTTATAATTTTTCAAAAATTATAAGGCTTAAAGAAAGAATTTTTATAAAAATAAAATTAAATAAAAATGTGAAAATGTGTTTTACTAATATGCCCTTTTGGATTAGATAAAAAGAAATAATAATATTAAATTCTCATTGGTCCAAATTAGTTCTGTAAGTTCTGTACAAAAAACTGATTATGCAAAGAACGATCCCCTATATATATATATATATATATATATATATATATATGTATATATATATATATGTATATATATATATATATGGGTGCGTTATATTGAGAACTCATTTTAGGTGCAGAACTTTACAGAACTCTTTTCAACCAATGAAAATTTAGTAAATATTAAATGTTTTCATTTAATTGAAAAGGGTATATTAGTCAACCATATTTTTTACTTTTCATTTTTCTATTTTTTTTTAAATCCCTTATTTTTCAGAATTAAAAAAAATATTATTTTTACACTTTTTTTCAGCATATATGTTTTAAAAATACAGTGCATATATGTAATTCTAGAAAACATATATGTTTTTTTTTCCAAATGTGATTTTACATGTGTGTTTATAGAATATATAATTTTTTAAACTTCAATGTGTTTTACTTAAGGTGTTAATTGCACATATGTTTCTAGTTTACATTATTTAAACTTCAAATTTTAAAAACAAAAGCATAAACGATATACATTTATGACGTCTAAATTTATAACAAACCAATAACAAAAATATCATATACAAAATTTGATAACAGGTAAAATACAATTCAAAAACAAATGTGTTATAAAATTCATCATAACATGTGTGCACGTTTTATAAAAACATATATGCACGGCTTCGAGAACATATATGCACGGCTTCGAGAACATGTGTGACCGCCATCTAAAAACATAAGTGCATCCGTTGATCATCTTCATCACACAACATCATTCCTAAATGATTAAAAGCCATACTCCTGAAACAA
>BQNB010135933.1:0-18081 GCA_026074375.1 Tanacetum coccineum
CACCTTTTGAACACATCATCAAATGGATGAAGAATCATCCTTTAGAAAATGTGATCAGCAATCCTTTTCGACCTGTCTCAACAGGAAAAAAGCTCCAATCCGATGCCATGTGGTGTTTCTTTGATGTGTTCCTCACTTCAGTCGAACCCAAGAACTTTAAATAAGCATTGTTAGAATCTACATGGATCGATTGATGCAAGAAGAAATTCACGAGTTTGAACAACTGGATGTTTGGGAGCTAGTACCTTGTCCAGATTTTGTCCTGATAATTAAACTGAAGTAGATCTTCAAAGTATAACAAGATGAATTTGGAGGGGTACTGAAAAAGAAGGAAAATATATTCTCATGGTACAAATTTATGTCGATGACATAATTTTTTGCATCTACTAATCCTAATCGATGTGATATATTTGCTGATAAAATGAGTTCTAAGTTTAAGATGTCAATGATGGGCAAAATGTCATTTTTTTCTTAGACTTCAAATTTCTCAAAGTCCGAGAGGCATCTTTATAAACCAGACAAAATATGCTTTAGAAATTATTAAGAAATATGGTATGGATTTTAGTGACTCGGTTGACACCCTTATAGTGGACAGAACCAAACTGGATGAAGATCTACAAGGGAAAATAGTTGATCCTATACATTGTCATGGTATGATCGGCTCCCTTATGTATTTTAGGCATGACCTACCAAAAAGTATTTACATGCAGTAAAACGGATCTTTTGATACCTGAGAGGAACCACAAATATGGGCCTTTGGTACTCGAAAGATACCAGTATTGCACTAACAGCTTATGCAGATGCGGATCCCGCTGGGTGTCAAGACACAAGAAGAAGTACTTCTGGTAGTGCCCAGTTCTTAGGAGACAGACATGTCAGATGGTCCTCAAAGATGCAGAAAATCACTGCTATCTCCAGTACAGAGGCCGAATACATTACCTTATCTGGATGTTGTGATCAAATCCTATGGATGAGATCCTAACTAACAAATTATGGATTTGAATTTAACAAAATTCCTCTGTACTGTGATAACAAGAGTGTTATCGCTCTTCCCTGTAACAACGTCCAACATTCAAGATCAAAACATATTGATGTCCGGTATCATTTTATCAAAGAACAAGTCAAAAATGGTGTGGTTGAGCTTTACTTCATCTGGACTGAATATCAATTGGCATACATCTTCACCAAAGTGTTGTTAAGGGAAAGATTTAAATTCCTAATCAGCAAGCTTAGGAAAGATTTGCATAATGAGGAAGATGAACAAACTGATGATGAAGCACATGATGATGAATATGTGCATGATGATGCTGATAAGGAGATGAATAATGCTAAGAATGCTGATGAAGTTAAAGAAGATCAAGAAATGGCTGATGCTGAAAAGGTTGAGTCTAAGAAAACAAAAGAGGAAAAAGTAGATAATAAGCAAGTTGGTGTTGACCAAGCTACTAAAGATGATCAAGCAGGAGCTCTTGTTTCTGTGATACAGAGTGAGAAGACATAATTACCACCATCCAAATACATAGCCTTCTCTGATAAGTTAGATTGGGCAAATCCTGAAGGTGACAAATGCCCATTTGACTTGAGCAAGCCACTACCTTTGTATGGCCATCCAGGTCGCCTTACCATTCCTGTCGATTTCTTTTTCAATAATGATCTTGAATTTCTGAAAACAAGAAACTCGGAAAGGAAGTACACTACATCAATTATTAAGACAAAGGCTGCAAGGTATGAATTAGAATTTATTGAAGACATGATTCCAAGGCTATAGAGTCCAGTCAAAGTGGCCTATGACACAGATGATGCTTTAGGGATTTCTCACTGGGGACCCAAGCGTAAGTTATTCTATAGATCTCAGATCAATAGAAAATCATGACATGATGTCTTCTCCACCATGAAGATTCTAAGCGTGATCACGGTAAAGGTTGATAAAAAAACTGGGTATGGCTATTTGGAAGAGATTGTGGTATGAAGAGCTGATCAGAAAGTATACACGTTCAGAGTAGGTGATTTCCTAAGTCTACACCTAAATGATATCAAAGATATGCTCCTACTTCATGTTCAGAACAAGTTCTTCAACGTTCCTGGTGATGACATTGTCAATTTGGTAATTGCACTTGGCATGTTTACTCGAAGCATCGTCATTTAAAAAAGGGTCGAAGATATACAACTTGGAGTAGAGAGTTATCAAAAGAAGCTCAACATCACCAAGCCACAAAAGGAATTCCCTGGAATCTCATATAAAGAAGCATACACCACATCATATGATCCGAAGGGAGTTGTGTATTAGGATTCTAGTAGACGAAAGATACGGATGTGAGCTGATGAGCTCTATAAGTTTTCTGACGGAACGATCAAGTCTGTTCGTAAGACTCTTCATGAAAGGCTGATGAACTTTAAGCTGGGATATAACAAAGACACGCCAAAGAGAAAATGGACAGACAAGGATCAGAATCGGACATATATTATGGTAAAACTGATTGACAAGCAGCTGCTGGAAAGATGGATCATGCGAAGCTTGGAATGTCTGGTTGGTGGAAGGAATGTTGAGACAGACTATCAACTACTGCAGCGGATAGTATGACTTTGTCATACTCAGTTTTAAACAATTTCAGGTCTTGTCTCATATTATATCTTGTGAATATGTATACATGTAGTGTAGATAGTTTAGTATATATGTGTCGAGTATAATTTTTCATGAATTTTTCATTAAATTCAAAATCTTTCAAAATATGTACTCAACACTATATCCTACCCTCACTAATTGAGGGGAAGCATTAAAGTGTTCCTAATAAGCATGCTAATAAGTAACATTTTTCTCTCCAAAAGTTTTAATCAATTGATATCCAAAATATCAGACGATTTGACATTTTTAATAAGGCGAGAAAATGTGATTAAAATATAAGGCTAATAATGTGATCTTAGTGTCTCAAGTGCAGCTTCTCCCTCTTATGTGCAAAACACTTTTAAATATCGATGCACATATGTAAGGGGGTAATTTTGGAAAAGATGAAACCATCAAGGTATAAAAGTTTTGATTTATATCACTAGTACCTTGATTTATTTTCAAATGGCTTTATTGGCTACAGTAGAAATACCCAAAGACCGACCATGTACTTATTATAATAGAGATATAAGGCGGTTAAAGATAGGTATTCATTCAATGATCTAGTCAGAACCGGAGGGATCTACCCAGGGACATTCCAATAGTTAGATTAGAAGTCCTTAGGTATGATATATAAAAAGGAGTAAAGTGAGAATGAGAATAATGTCGACTAAGACAGAGCTAGCACTGGAACAAACCTAACATGGTGTTAGTAATAAAGTCTTGGTAAGCATTGAAGGGGTTGAAGAATGAAAAAGAAATGTAAGGATAAAGGGTGAAAAGAAAGAAGCCCTTCACACACTTAGGCAGAAACCGGTCAATACATATGCTATCAAAAACACTAAGATGTTGTCTGGTATTAAAGATAGTCATCATGAACCTAGTGATGCAATGCACAACCCTCCCTAGCCACTCAAGGTCTCTCAAAAGACTCTTGTTTCATTTCTCACGAAGAAAAACACATTATCTATCGACTTTCTCACACCGAGTTGGTTGATATTAAAAAGGTGGCAGTCAGCTCTAGCCTCCGATTACTAAAACCAAAGCGCACTATTGAGTCTAGAGCCAAAAGAGATCATCAATAAATCACACTAGGACACAATTCCAAATTACGCTCGTTGTTCATACACTGTGAACACAAGTGATATTTAAAGAGTCCTACTCATTATCCTTTTGATCTTGCCAGGACATTCAAAGTGGTGCTCTTTAGCATTTCACGTTGACAAATGGAAATCCTTCCAGTGTCAACATCAAACAACACTGCGGTAGGTAACTTGTGCGATCCTATATGGATCAAACTTGTGACAACTGGATATCGATATGGTCCAATATATGAATTGAAGACTCAATCAGTAAGATAGTAACTAACCGATTCACTCTTATCGTGTTGTTTGCTTTGAGACGTTCTGGTTTGAGAACAAGCTAAGCACGATGATTCTAATGCTTATGTGTTAGAGGATTCAATACTACAAGCTGGAAATCCTTTCAAGGAGATTCTTCTAAATTGAATCTACCTGATCACAGGTCGGTCCTCACGAATCCAGAGGTTAATCCAACCAAAATACAAATGAATGATAAATCCGTATTCGTCCACAACCTTTATTGCTAACTGGTTTAATTGCAAATACTTACAAAGGTGGAGGTACCTCATTCCAGTAGAGTCAAATTCATAGCCACATGCTCATACTCAATCAACAAATATAAAGACATGATGAAAGCTCAAGTACATGTTACACAAGTCTTCCGCTACTTTGATACTCAACGTCCTCCTTGAAGTCATAAAGTGTTCAAGATGGAGCATTCCAAGGGAGATTGTTCGATGGATTTCAAGATTAAGGAAAGTATGAGTATGTTGGTCCACAAGTAACAAGATCACAAGAAGGCGAAAGATTACAAGATGATGAAGAGATGATAAATGACTAATGGTCTCATGAAGTTCAAGATCACAAGTCTATCAAGCATGCAAGAACAAGTTCCAAGATCACTACATCAAATTCACAAGATAAATAACAAAGAATCAAGACTACGAGCAAGACTAAAGACATTCATAGAATGCTAAGCTTAAGTTTTTTGTTATTTTGAGTGACCTCCCTTAGGGGGAGATTGTTAGGAATCGAGAAAAGACTTGGTCACTCCCGATGTAATAGGTCTTATCTCGTAGTATAATCATTTGTTAAGTTGTAAGATAACCGGGATGACCCATGAATAAACCCATGGGTGGCTGGCCCAAACAAGGTATAAATACCCTCTCCATCCTATGGAGAGGGCGTTGGTTCATTTGGATAATACACATTTTGCATATTTCTTTCTCTCTTTAAGTGTTCAAGCCTCTCTGTTTCTCTCTCTAGATTTCTTATTTACATCTTGTTTAGTTTATGTGATTTGATATTTGATGTGGGGTTTGTAAGGACTTCACAAGAAGTTTTACAACTCCCTAGGCAGAGTACCTAACCGTTGTGGTGTAGTAAGGTAAGGCTCGGGGGTTGTTATCGTTCTCTAGGGGAATAGGTTGGGAAGGCTTGAACAGAATATACAGAGGACTAAGGGGTGAGAGAAGATTGTTTTTGTATTTTATATTTTATGAAAAGCAAGTAAAATTCGAGTTTTGAGAGGTTGGTTTGGTTTTAACTAATTAAACTAATAATAAATCTAAACGACTAGTGATAACTTTATATAGTAAATGAACGTATTTACTTAATCATGCACTGCTTCTTAGTTTGCTTCTCCTAATTCTGTTGCTTTGTCACTCTTGCAATGATCTGTGTAAGGTTTTCCTAAGTCATGAACGAATTACACGAAAACGCCGTCTACGTAATATTCCGTTAAGGCAACGCACAAGTAAGGTAGTATGAAGACTATTATGAATTTAAAACACTTAAGAGGGATCAACCAAATTAGGGTAAGGTAGTATAAAGACTGTTACCGATGGTATCCTTTCTACACACTTGCGTTTCCCTAGACGTCTATGCCGATTTAATATCTTATTGCTAGTTTTCTAAAGCCTAACACACACATCCATCACAAGAAGCAACATTAAAAGGATCTACAAACTAAGTTTCATGCAATCATAAATAAATACTAAAGGATCTAGCCTTGCTTGTTAAAAAGAAGTGAAGAACAAGAATCAATCAAACAACACATAGACATATTGAATGATAAAAGATAGGAGATCTCACTTGATTAAAACATAGGTTTAAGGCTATTACAAGAGGGTTTTGACACCCTAAAAACGAGCCTAAAGGCTGCTAAAGCCGTCTTCTAAAAGTAGGGTTCGGATCCCAAAAGTTACACACCAAAAACCCTAAAACGAGTTTGTATATATAGAAAATAGATCGCGACGGCATTGCAAATTTCCTGACCTCATCTCTTTGATGAAGCTTCTAGGGTTTCTTTTGAGGTGGCTACTTTCAGACGCCGTCTTGAGAATCCTGGCACCGTCTCTAATGCGTTCGGACGCCGTCGCAAGTGATGGCGACGCCATCTCCATCGTCTGAATTAGTATTTCTTCAAAAGATTTGGTGTAGAGTCGTTGCCTTGTCTTTTGTTCTCTAAATGAGCCTAAGTCACATGTATTTCCTTCAAAAGCCATCCAAATGCTAAAAACATAAAAACAAGCGATTAAGCACATAATCTGTGTATATTTACATGATTTAGAGGGTTAAATGACCCAAAAAAGTATATAAAATGACACCTCATCAAATACCTCTACACTTGAGATTTACTTGTCCTCAAGCAAATGGGCTTTTCTACATAAACAATAACAGTATCGGGGGCATTTAACTTAATCTTTAAAGGTATTTTACGACATAACCTTCTAGACCTCGTAATTAAAAGCACGAAAGATATATACTAGCACCTCACATAAGCGTTTGGATTCTCTTTTTCTCGCATGTGTATAATGAATTATAACAGTATAGGAAACAGAAAATTAACACTCATTACCTGTCATAGCATATAAATTACCATAGGCTTGGTAAAGGATCAAACCTCCACCGCTAGGCGCAAGTACTAAAAATTACTATCAAACAGTTCTTTACGAATTATGGGGTGTAGGTGTATGATAACAATAACGGAAATGGATGGGACATTTTTAGGGGTGACTTTTTAGGTAAATTTGGGGTGAGGTTGTAAGTTAATTATCTTATAAGAATACAGGTAGATTGGGTTGCTAAGCCAAAGACTCAAACAAAGATATACATTACTCTACACAACTCTACATCAATCTCTTATCTTTTTTCTTTTCTATTTTTCTCTTTTTTTTGAATAACATAATATATCACTTGGGGTTAATATACTACCGGTACACTCATATAATTTTAACCGATGCCAATGCCCTAGAAAAAGCGACGAAATCACATGTACACATCCATAACGATGGAATAGATACGCATGATTGCTTAATCCTTAACTCCCGAAAGCTAAAGGTAAAATTATCTTGGGTATCAAAAATGGATACCCGAATTCCTAAAGATCTAAAGGCGAACCTCACATTTTTAGGGTGAAATTTTTAGAGGGTTTTTGTGCTAGTCATATAATTTCTATCTATGAGACGCTATTAATACTCACTTTCCGTTGGCATGTGTCATAAAAAATTTTAAACTTGGGTCAAAATTACCGTCTACACTATGTTTTGGTATATTACACATCATTTTAAGAAACAAGCAAATGGCAATTAAAGGAGCACTTTCTAAGGCTTATTTTCCCCCTACACTTAAGATGAACATTGTCCCCAATGTTCTTGAAAGTACCCGTAAAAATGAATAAATGGAAAAGAAAAAGAGTAAAAGAAACTAGTAATCCCCTGGCTTGCTCAATGATGAAGAAGAAACATATGATAACTGGCTAAATCGTCATCCAAGGATCGTCCACATGAAACTCCGAAGAGCTTTCGGGTTACTTCTCATCAAATATAACTTGTAAATCAAAGACAAAGACAACTACACCTGGCGTAAAATCAGCGGGATAATGATATATACAATGAAACTTTTAGGGTTGACTCTATAAAAGCAGTAAAGATAGGGTAAATGTGTTAATGTAATCAAGGTTTCTGCAGGTTTTTAAGAAAATTACAAATTCTAGAAATTATACAAAATTAATTTTTCAAAAATAATAAAAATTCGAATTTTCACAGATCTGGAGACGTGACGCCTTCAGGAAAAATCCTGACGCCGTCTCCAGCTACTGTGAAAATTTCACATTTATTTTATTGGAAAAAACTTTTGCACGCAATTCTATTAGTTATTTCCTGTAAAAAATACTACATAAAACCTTAAATTAATTATCACAATCATATGAAACAAGACGCGAATTAATCTAAACACTTTATTTAATATGTTTGAAATGGTTCTTAGAAACCGGATTTTCCTTTAACAATTTTTTATGAAATACCTTTGATTGCAATTAAGACGAGGTTAAAGACAAAACAAAGCATGATAAAAAATAATTCAAACATATAAAAACAAATCAATAAGAATTAAAACACACAAGACACTCCTAAGATGCATTAAATAAAAAGAATTGGGTTGCCTCCCAACAAGTGATTTTGTTTATTAGAGAGTTTTTTAGCTAGACTCGGAGTCGCATGTCTAAGAATCATGAAAGTGGTCCAAGTCGATGATTTCACTTGGATTTTCCTTTGGGGACAATTTCCTAGAGACGATAATTGATTGAAAGGTCTTTTTGAATTTTTCTTCATCGGGGTCTAACAACTCAATCCTAATGTGTCATGCACCATCTCCTTCTTTTGGTGACCTATCCCAATTGATTTGGTTTTCTACCAACTCCTCTAACTCCCACATATTTCCTTTAAGATTGATAGGTATGATTCCTAAGAATTTCACCATCTTCCTAAACACTAGGATGTCCTTAAAGGGGTTCAGTTCGGCATCTCTAGCAAGTTCCCATTCCTCGGGTAAATGGTGGTCTAAGAAGTCTTTTCTGGCATTAAAAAGGGTTTGAGCACCTATACCATCCGTACTAAGTCTTGGTCCATAAGATTCTCTCCTACCCAAAGTAGTCCAATAGGGCGCTTCTTCTTCTCCTAGGTCGATTTCCTTTACTCCAAATACTGACCTAGTTATTCTTTCTTCTACCGCTATTTTTGCTTTTTCTACAATCTATCACGGCACTAGCGGTTGCTAAGAATCCTCTTCCTACGAGTAAAGGAGTCTCGGGGCCCTTTTTCATGTCTATAACATGGAAGTCTTCCAAGAGTTTTAACCTTCCTATGTGAACTTCTACATTTTTGACAATTCCTACGGGATAGGTGGTATGTGCTTAAATACACATACCTTTTACCTAATAAAACAAGCTAAAAAGACCAATAATGACCAATAAATACAGAAAAATGCATTGTATTCGTTTGTATTGTGAATTGTGTCTTGCAGGTAACGGATATTGCACAAAAGGACAAAAACGAAACAAATCAGACAAAACCGAGCACGAGAATGGAAAGAGTATGAGAAACAGAAGTTGAAGGCGTATTTATCTTTAATGGTCTAACCCGTACCCACTTTAATGGGCCGGGTCAGCCTTAAACTTAAATATATAAATCATAAGCCCAAGTTAATAAAACCATTTTAAAAAATCCAAGCCCAAATCCTAAGTCCTAAATCCAAACCACGAATCCAGGCCAAAACCATAAAACCAAGACCAAACCATCCCTTATATAACTTGAATACCAGTCAAATAGTCAAAGAAGGTCAAAATGGTTAACACGCGGGGTAAATTACTGTTTACTCTCCTCCTTCCCATTTACCTGCAAGTGTACGGAGATACTATGCTCCTTCCCACATGGCCACCCCTTCTAGTAGCTAACACGTCTGACAACCACTTAGCCACGCTGGCAATCTGGAAGTCTATGATTGGTTGGTTAGGCATGGAACTTGATCCAAGGGCCAAGAATGAATGATTGAAGATGGTTATGATTAAAGGGTTGAGGATGAAGGATTAAAGATGCTCATTGAGGACCTAGAAGCTTCGGATTCACTCTATAAATAGAGGCCTCGGATCACACAGTGGGGATATCTCCTTTTCTAGCTTATTTTCTAGTTTTTTTAGTAGCTTAATTTGCAGCTTTAGCTTATTGTTGATTTCTTCATGTAATTTCCTTTTAAAAACAACTTGTAACTTTTTTTTATGATTAATAAAATTACTGTTCGATCTTAGCTCATGTTTTGTTCATTTTTTGTTTAAGCCGTAAATCTTATAATGTTATCAGTCACTTAATAACCTCAAATTCTCTAAATAAGCTGTACTAATTCTGTCTAGTCAACCTAAGCTAAAATGAATAAGTATCTACCTCAAAATCCACCTCAATTTCACCTCACTTTATTTTTTGGATGATAAACCAAGCATGGATGGGCTTATGGACAATAAGCTAGAGCTTGTAGATCAGCTCCTTTTACTTTTTTTGTAGCTTAATTTCTGTTTAGCTTATCTGATTGCTTATTAACTGCTTTTGTGTGCTTATTTTCTGCTTATAATTGCTTAATCAGATTTATTATAGCTTATTTTGTCTAGTTTATAGCTTAGTTTTGTCTGTTTTGAGTTTTGAATAGAATCTGTCCCTAGATTAGTCTATATAGCTTTTCAGTTAGCTTATTGAATAGTGCTTATTTTTCTAAAGTTGTTGCTTAGTTGTCTTTAAAATGCTTGAAACTTCATCTGTTTTCATCAATATCAACTTTTTGGTTCTGTTTTGGCTTTTAAGTAGGAATCTAAAATTTAAAGGGGTGTTTTGGATAGTAGATTTTACTTAAAGTAAAAACTACTAAGGCCTCTTTTGGCTATTAAGCCAAATTAATTTAGCTTAAATACAGTCTATTTAGTAGGTTTAATCAGTTTTATCATGTTTTAGCAATGTTTTAAGGATTTGAGCTCATTTGCAAAATTTCAAAGTTAAAAAGTCATTCTATCAGCTTATTAGGGAATTTTCCTAAAAATTACTCTTTAGTTAGTATTTTTGTGCAAAGCTAGTCTAAAATGAATGTTTCATATGTTGAGTTAAGTGTCAAAAGTGTGGAGTCTTAGTTGTTACTTTTCAATTTTTATCAAAAAAAATCAAAAAGCCAAAAATATTTTGTTTAAACTGTCTCCTTTGACAGCTAATTTTCTAGCTTATTTTTAGTTCAAATTACTTAAAAATAGATTTTAAGTGTTCATTAGTGGATAGACTTTAGCTGTTTTTTAGTTTTTAGGTTTTGATTTAAGCTTTTTGAAGCTTATTTTTGTGTCAAAATTAGTGCTAAAAGCTAACAAAATTCCTTTTAAGTCCAAAAGTTGTGCAATCTGTTTGAGGTCTTAATGAGCTTATAAGCTTATTATGTGTGCTCAAATGTGGTCACTTGTGCTTATTATGTCTAGCTTTATGCTTGTGTTTAGCTTATTGGGTTTTTCATGAGCTTATTGAGTTTTCTATAAGCTTAGCAGTCTTAACTGCTAAGCCTAGCAGTACTAACTCAAGGCTAGTAGTGTTGTGCTTCTTGAGCTTATTTTAAGCTTATTTGGTATGCTTAATTTTAGTCTTTGGATCTTATTAGGATTAGGTATAGCTGGTTTTCAGTTTGTAGCTTTTCTTTTGCTTAATGAGCCCAATAAGTCAAAACAAATTTAGTTTTAAAGTCATTTTGCTAACTGTCAATTTTAGTATAGCTTATTTCCAGCTTATTGTTGAGATTTGAAAAAAGTTCCTTTGTTAAAGTATCATTGTTTTACTTATTGATTAGCTTTTTCAAAAAAATATATAAAAAAAAATATTTCAAAAAGGGAAGCCACTGGTTCGAACCTGTGACCTCTTCCTTTCACTCAACAACTCAACACAACACACCTTAACCAACTGCCCTTGGGTCTTTTTCGTTTTATATCTTGCACCATTTAATACTTATGCTTTAATCCCTAGTTTTGCTTATCAGCTTATTTAAGATATTTTACCTGTTTATTTCAACTGCTTTTCCAAATCTTTTATTTTTCTTAGATTTTAATTAGTTCAAAGTACTTTTCATAAATTTTTCAGATTTTTATAAATTAGTTTAATATTTTTTATATTATTTTTAGATTAAATCTGTTTTTAAGTCATAATAAATAAATAAATAAATAATTCTTTTTTCTAAAATTATTCGTCATTTAGGACCTTTAGAAATTAAATTTGCATTTTTAGGGTTAAAATTTGATTTACTTGCTTAAATATCGCGTTTTTAAATCCCCGTTAACGTTTTTCGTGCTTAATCTTTAAATGCTTTAATTGTTTGCTTGCCTTTATTTGCTTTTGCGTTTTTATTAGTAGAAATAGAATCCAAAATCAAATCTTAAATGACATTGAAGCTTGATTCCCGATAAAAACGTGAATTTCCATTCACCTCTCACCGAGGAGAACGATACCCATGTTGATTACTAATT
Source organism: Tanacetum coccineum (assembly GCA_026074375.1). NCBI lineage: Eukaryota > Viridiplantae > Streptophyta > Magnoliopsida > Asterales > Asteraceae > Tanacetum > Tanacetum coccineum. The sequence continues at coordinate 11,999 of BQNB010135933.1, forward strand.
ATTCTTTCCTAAGAATAATTTGTATGATACTTAGCTTACGTATACGTATATTATATATTTTTACTATATATATATATATATATATACATATATATATATATACATATATATATATATACATATATATATATATATATATATATATATATATATATATATATATTAAGAGGGTTGTATTTGACGAATATCAAAATGGCGCCGTTGCCGGGGAGAGGTGTAGCGATTTTTGCGAGATTGTTTGTATTCGAGCCTTGAAGATCCTTTCCCCGTGAAAGTTTTTGTTTTCTTTTATATAAAAATACAAAAATATTTTACACTTCTATTCTTATTTTCTTTTATTTTAATATTAAAAATAACCGTTTGTTAATTGTCGTTTTTTTTTTTTCTTTTTTTTTTTTTTTTTTTTTTTTTTTTTTTTTTTTTTTTTTTTTTTGTTTTTTTTTTTTTTTTTTTTTTTTTTTTTTTTTTTTTTAGGCTCTCTGTATTAAAAAACTATAAGAGAGGTATAAGGAGGGTCGATCCTATGGACTTCGACCCGAAAGGAGAAGGTTTTTAAAACGCTTTGCGCTTACCCGCTCCTCCGCTTCTTTGTGCGTTTTCTAGAGAGCTACCGTGCACTATTGACTTTCGGTTACCAAAAATATTTTTCTTAATTTTTATTATTTCTTATTTGAAAAATCTATAAATATTCTTCTTTATCCTCTTATTGTTTACTTCTAATGTCGTCATTCGAACAACGTAGTTGTTTTAGCTGCGGAAATCCAGTTGATGATCAACCTTGTCGATATTGTACTTGCGAGCGGTGTGGATATTATAATAGAGGGGTACCTTGTTTAGGATGTAATTCGGAAGCTGAAAATTCATTCACTTATGAACCAACTCCGTATTCTTACAATGATTCTCCAAAATTTTCCGACTACCCTCCACAACCCCAGTACGATACGTATTTTTGTGAGTTATGTGGGAACGATGCTCATTATGGTTATGATTGTCCCCCTCAAGTTTCGTTTTTCTACGATCAAGACCCGTGTTTCAATCAAAACTTTGATAATAATTTTCCACAAACTTCACCAAGTTTTCCACAACAATTTCCTTGTTGTGAAAACTGCGGGGGTCCTCATGAGAATTTTCAGTGTCAACCGATGAACCAGAATTTCTACGAACCTAATCTTTGTTATAATTCTATTTCTTCCGGTTTTGACCAATTCCAACCCCCGCAGTTTCCCGTCATTCATGAACCTCCTCAAGAAACGAACACGGAAATGTTGCAAGCTAGAGAAGATCTAATGGAAGCTATACAATCCTTTTTAAAGAAGTATGATCGAATACCTCCTAAAGAAAATAGTATGGCTTTATTGCTAGCTGAGGAAAGATTTCTTAAAATTAAGCAAGCTTTGGAAGAAGAGCTGAATCAACCAGAATTACTTCTTAAACTTATTAATGACTTGCAAATTCTTAATGGAATTCCACTAAAACAAGAAGAGCATGCAGCTAAAGTTAGTTCTCAATATTGGAAGCCTCCTATTTGCTATGATGAAAATGATGACTATGATTACGAGAAGAGTACTATTCCTTTGAATGAAATTGATTCTCGAATACCTCTGTCTAATGCAATCACACCTGTTTTACCGACTTTGGAGCCCAAGGACTCTCTCATAATAGGGGATGAGCATCTTCGCACTATTCCTGCAAAGGAATCAGACGAATTCATAAAGTCTAGTGTTGAGGATCTTGTTCCAATCCCAAGTGAGTCTGAGGATACATCCGTGAGTGATAGTGAGTGCATTTTACATTTGTGTGATGATTTCTCCCCCATTAACGTTTATGAAGAAAAATCCGTGACTTTCTCTAACCCTCTTTTCAATTCAAATGACGATTTTACTTCTAGTGATGATGAGTCACTATTCGATGAGGACGTTCCGGAAGACAATGATAAAATTTACTCGAACCCTCTTTTCAAATTCGATGACGAGTACATTTCTAGTGACATAAATCCTTTTTTGATGAGGTATTAGAGGAAATCGAGTGCAAGGTTTCTTATGATTCCAGCCTTGATGAGTCAACTTTCCTAGTCACATATCTTTCCGATTCTAATGAGGATGAGTGTTTCACTCCTAGTGACGACGTTGAGCTTTTACTTCACAGTGATCTGTCTACACCAATGATAAGTGTTGTTTCCATTCTCGAGGGGTTCATCGATGAACCGCCTCTCAAAGAGAGTGACAATTTATTTGAGTTGGAATCTAAAAAGAATGATTAGAAGAAGATTTTATACGACGATCCGATTGATGATTTAATTTTCGACATGGGTGGAGATGTTGATGAAATCGATGCTTTTCTTGATATTGATATTCCGACGAATATTAAGGACGGTTTTTATGACTCGGAGGGAGATGTACTCTATCTTGAGAGTTTGCTAGATACTACCCCTAGTCCCCCTCTCGAGGTGTTCCTCGATCGTGACCCGAGAAGTTTAAGAGATATTAATGATTTGAAGATTATGGTCAAAGTTTTCGACCTCGGGATTCATGAGACAATTTTTTCTCCAACATATGTGAGCTTACCCTTTGAGGATCGCCATTATCTTTCCTTCACATATGTTATCCAAAGTTTTCTTCTTTACTTCACCTATCTGGTGGAATCTCCTTTTCTTCTCTCCTCCGAGAGTAAGGATATCATTTTTTACCCTGGCATCTCCGCTTATAGTTTCTATTCCTTAGAACCGGTGGCATATAAATGTCCAATGGAAGTTTTCTCTTCCACGTGTTTCGTCCCTAATATTACGATGATATGGGGAGAGTCAAGCTAGAGACTCGCACAAAAACAAGCGCTTCGTGGGTGGCAACCCATGCTTATCCTTAGTAAGTAGTATATTAATATTTATTAATAAGTGTGATGTGAGGAGGCTCGCCTCTTCCTTTCTCGTGTTTCGTGTTTTGTGTTTTATGTCCAGGATTGCCCGGATTATGAAGACTCTCGTGCTCGTGGTTTTGTCCATCGTCCACTCGATCTTCAATCCTTAGCATGCTTATATATGGGAATCTGATATCCTAGATCTTATTGATTAACGTTTATCTATTAGCATAATTAATAAACGGCTTTAGATTTGCATAGAGACCCCTTAATATTTGGATTATGCCTTGAAATTAGTATGGGGTGACAGTCTCACATTGAGGACAATGTGTAGTTCTAATATGGGGGAGGGATCGTTCGATTTGATCTTACTTGCATTCGCCTTGTCTTCACGTAACCCCGTTTTCCCGCCAAAAATAGCAAAAATATGCCAAAAGATTTGATCTTACTTGCATTCGTCTTGTCTTCACATAAACCCGTTTTTCCACCAAAAATAACAAAAATATGCCAAAATTAAAAAAAATTAAAAAAAGAATAAGCATTTTAACACGTAGTTTTGTCTTTTTAAGGAATAAATTTTGACTTAATCGAGCATGTTGCGCTCTAGCTTGCCCCTTAACTTATATAAATTTAAGCTTTTGCTAGTCTTTTATACAAGAAGCTTTAAAATGCGAATTCTAGCTTGAAAAAGCCAAGAGTTTGCAAGTTTCCATGATAGACTTTAAATATGCAAAGCTTGTTTTATTAGACTAAGCATTCGCGGATCTTTTTATTAAAGATTTTAAATTTGCAAAGAACAAAAAATAGTTTTATATAAGTTAGATGCTAAAAATAGAGTAGTTGGATCTCTTTCAAGCTCATAGAGGTTAATTATGGCTTTTTGCTCCCATCAGCTTAATAAATGTTATATTATTATTGAATAAATAAAGTTGCTTTAGGTTTTTGGGATTCTTAGTTTAAATCACTTCGTAGAGATTCCTTCTAGTGAAATTAAGGTACACATCAAGGTTTTGTCAGTGTTGTGGGGAAATAGGCTACCGATTCCTGACGGCTCGCTACCGTTGTCTAGGTAGTTAAAAGACCACAAGACTTGAAATTTGGCTAATAATAATAATTATGTAATAAACCGAAGCCGAAATAAGACCACTACCTCTTGCCGGCTCACAACTGATGTGATAGTCGTTTAAAGGGTGGAGGTAATAATAATAATAAAAACTGTGGGCTGATAAAAGTTTACTGCCTCTTGCCAGCTCACAATCGATGTGGCAGTCTTCTAAATAAAGCACATAGTAATAATCTAAGACTGATAAAAGTTTGCTACATCTTGTCGGATCACAACCGATGTTGCAGCCTTCAAAAAGGTCAAGGATTACCGAGGTCGAAATAAGACTCCTGGACCATGGTCGACTCGCATACCGATGTGGCAGTTGTTTAAAGGACCAAGGTTTAATAATGTTGCAATAATAATAATAAAGCCAAATTTTGACTCCAGAGTTATCTAAATAAAGCCTTCGTCTCTGGACTTGTAGTTGAGTTGTTTCAGATGAAATAAAAAGGATAACCCCTAAATCGTGCGAAATTAGAACCTTAATGTGGACCTTATTCTCACCATATCGTCTCTTTAGGAAAGGATTTCAAACTAATTGTGGTCTAAACCGGGTTTACTTTAAATGAATAAGGCTTTAATTTATTTGTCACCAATAATAATAATAAAATCTTTAGAGGATTTAGGAATAAGGGAGCGGAAAGTAGCTATGCATCCACAATTAGCATTTATGAGCAGTGTTAGCATCTTAACTTGTATTTAACAATGATTTCATTTTTAAGCTTGGTTTGGGGCAGTGAAAAATCAAGAACGATGAATTTATCCTTTTAGTGTTTCTTGTTCCGTGAAGTTATGATATGTATGAATGATAATAAATGCATAAAAATGGTAAAACGGGGAGCTTTTCAAAACTAGTGATTTCTTACTCCCCTTAGATGAACACTTAGCTACTTTTCGATGTAATTTGTCTAAAGGGGTGGAAATTTTTGGTTTTATAAGTGTGTTTATGACATTGCATGAGGACACGACAATATCTTAGTATGGGGGATTTTGGTATGTGCTTAAATACACATACCTTTTACCTAATAAAACGAGCTAAAAAGACCAAAAATAACCAATATTGACATAAAAATGCAATGTATATGTGTATTTTGTGATTTGTGTCTTGCAGGTACTGATATTAAATAAAACGACAAAAACAAAGCCAATACGGACAAAACTGAGCACGAGACTGGAAAAAGAGCAAATTAACGAAGCCGAAGGCGTATACATCCTTAATGGGCCAACCCGTATCCATTTCATTAGGTCGGGTCAGCCCATTAACTTTGTATATATATACAAAACCCTAGCCTAATTCACAAGCCTTATATAAGAATCCAAGTCATAACCCTTAATCCATTCCTAGCCCAAATCAATATAACCCTGGCCAAGTTTCCATAGCCCAAGTCAAACCCCCTAATACCCGGTCAAAGTCAAGTTATATAAACGTTGGGTCAAATTTTACTATTGCTCTTCCTCCCTCCCATTCGTCTTAACTGCAACAAGCTTTAGTGGCGGGTAAAATCAATTCACCCAACCCCACGCTCTCAATCCCTTCTAGAAGCCTGACACACGCCTTACATCACCCCATCTAGACACGCTGGCAATCTTAAAGCTAATGATTGAAGGATGGGACGTGGCATCAAATCAAGGGTCAAGATCATAAGGATTTTGAGGCGGTTTAAATCAAGGGCTAGGATTGGTTGAAGTGGACACTCCTAGGGTTCTGGATCCTTCCTCTGAAGGCTATATAAGGAGGCCTCCTCACAAACTTGAAGGGCGTCTAGTTTTAGCTTATTTTCTAGTGTTATTAGCTTATTTTGTAACGTTTGCTTATTGTTATCTTTTAAATGTATTACAGCAGCTTGTAACTCCTTTTGAAGATTAATAAAATTATGTTTCATTTAAATTTTGTCTTAATTCCTGTTTTACTTTTTAGCAATTATGAGATTTGAATACACCTAATAAGCTCAAAATAAGCTCTTTTGTTACCTAAATAAGCTAGTATACACTCAGTTAAGCTCTCTAAGGCTTAACTGATTAAGCTACTTACCTCAAATCTCCCCAAATAACCTCAGCTTTGTATGGATGATAAGCCAATTTGGGATGGGCTTATGGACAATACCAGCTTGTTTTTAAAAAAGCT
>BQNB010135935.1:0-18080 GCA_026074375.1 Tanacetum coccineum
ATCTAGGATTTGGACTAGTAAATGGGCCTTTTACTGTTTTATTTATCATATGGATTAGGCTTTTAATACTTAACGATCGTTAGTCCATTTAGTATTAAGGACTAACAAAGGACTAACGAAGGACTAACGGTGTAATTGGATTTGGGACTTTTGGTAATTTTAAGGGTTTGTCTTCATATGAGTTGACCAAGGTTGACCATGGTTGACTTAAGTTGACTCAAGCTTGATAAACACCCGACTCTTTTGTACAATATAAAAGCATAATATATTCATTTTTCATCTTTTAAGGGTTATTTTGATATAAAAACGGATAAGTGTTTTCACACTTCAAAAATTGATTTGGTCCAAACTACATATACAAACAAGTATGTGTAATTAAGAGGCAAATACAATTATAGTATAGTAGTATACGTATTCCAAAAGATTTAAGAAGATTGCTTTTGACCAAAGCAATCCCTAAAATCTCTCGGGTCGTTTTCCCTCGACGAAGTGCGAATAGACAATCAGTTTAGTTTGTGGTCGCGCAACTGAATAATTCAAAGATTTGATTTGTTTTCTTAATTCTACGTATAAAAACACGTAAAACATGCAAAGAAAGTAAACGACTAAGCAATTAAGAATTTAACATGAAAACGATAACGGGTATTAAAGAAAACGTAGATTTAATTCCTAAACCTCCTAAATAATAAAAAAAAATTTGGACAAAGAAAATTATTTTTATTTATTATTATTTAAATTTTTATGATTTTTTTAAAGTTTTAAAACAAAATAAATGCACGAAAAATATTAAACTATGAATTAAAAAATTAAGAAAAATACTAAAAATAGCTGAGGAAGTAAAGTATGCAGGAAAAATAAATACTCAAAATAAGCTCTAATGAATAAGCCAGGAATAAGCATATAAGCACTCGAAGTGCTTATATGAAAATTAGGCAAAAAAATGATAAAGGAATTGTTAGTGCACCTTAGGACATAAAAGTCCCAAGGGCGCAGATGGTATGAGGTGTGAGTGTTAAGAGGTTGAGCCTGGGTAGAGGTCTTGGGTTCGAGCCTTGCTCACCCAAGACTTCCCTAGTCTCCCTTTTTTATATTGAAAAACTTTTGTCACCTCAGACATACTATAATAGACCACAAAACATAGACTATATCAGGACACGGATCTCAAAATAACAAAGAAAAACTCAACTTATGTATATAGTAAATAGTATAATGTACTTTATGAAACTTAGGGAAAATAAACATAACAGGTATATACTTACACATAAGCCCTAAATGCATCTATATGAGGGACCCTTAAGCTATAGTCTAGGCTCAACCACCTAGTTCTCTATAACCATAGGCTCTGATACCAATCTGTCACACCCCGCCAAGGCGGAAACACGAGGCGTAACGTCATGGATATCATCACAACACAATGGTGTCAACAATAGAGAAACACTAAAATGCATAACTAAGTCATAAAGACACAATGTGTCATGACAATATCGAAAACCAAATGAACGACATCTTGTATTAATGAAAAAGGGTTTCACCAATACAAGGACAATACTTCATGAACCTAATAAAATCAAATAACATTCAACAAAATCCAGGCGATAAACATAAACAAACTCAGGAGCGAACTCCAATGCAATCCTAGCGGTCACTCTAGCCACTTCTCTTAACCTTAATATTCTCACGAAGCTCACCTGAAAATGATGCTTAAAAACGTCAACACAATGGTTGGTGAGAGTCATAGGGTTAAGACACATAACAAAATCTTACAAAACAATTGCTGCGACTAGTAAAACAATCCAAAACAACACACATGACACCACAGTCCACTGGGTCTATCATTCCATACTCACAATAGGGTCATGGGTAGCTCACTAAGCCTCCGATCGGAACACAAAGTCAGTAGGTATTATTTCAACCCTTCAGTTGGATTTGTTTGTGGTAAGCACCACTCTGAACCGAACTAACATACTTCACAACAACAACAACAACAATAATAACTCCAATTGATCACCAAGCCATGGAGCATACCACATAAATGACTGCAATTGATCACAAAGCCATGTAGCATACCACATAACATACAATCACATAATCACAACAACTAAAACATTTAAACTTATAGCATCATTTTCACCCCAAAAAAACATAAGAAAAAGGGGCTATGAAACTCACCTGATGCTTTGCTTCCCAAAATAATCCAACAAAATCTTCACAACACTTCACGGACAATCTAAATAATTAAGCACACAATAAGCTATCATCAATTAGGCATTCAACCCAATATGATGTAACCTCAACTATGATGGATATCTAAGCTATCTACCATAGCTTTATACTTGATTTAAACCTTTTCCAACTTCTACATATGCCATTTACACTTCAATGCTACACTTTATATTTTCTGGTTTTGAGCAGAATTTTATACTCACTTACACGTCTTAAACGCACCACTTAAACACTCCTATAATTCAAACAAAAATTCACCGTACTAATTATATTCCTTATGAACCTCTCATAGGTCTCCCAAAGCCATTAACCTTTTACAAATACCCTTTAGAAATTCATTAATCCAAAGTGTTCAAAATTCATTCAGAATCTGACCTTCTAAAAGTATGACGTTAGATAACCCATTTAGACCTCATTATAGCTTTAGAAAAAATTTAGGGGTCACACAAAATATATGAACTAACTTCTATGTGATTTAGAGCCTCTAACTAGATGTCTAAGTATTGTTAGAAAAATCAAAATCAAAACTAAAATTCGTCACTGTTTTACACACTGATTTTGTAACGACCTTTTGACCCACTTCCCAACCATAAAAACTCACGAGGCCAACTTTTCTGGAAAGTAGACTCTATGAGGTTATCTCCATTATGATGTAAATTATTTATTTGATCCTTTATGATTGAGTTATGCTCGTTACAAAACTACCTAAAATTCTGCAGTGAATTAGACAACTAATTATCTAGACCCTAACGCATGATCAAATACTGTAACCAATTAAACTAATGATCAAAAAACTATTATAACATCATAATCTTTTAGAAACTTAAGAACCCTAATTTATAAACCTAATTTAAAACCATAATCCACCATGTTTAGATTACTAGAATGAAAAATTAATTAACTAGAATTACACAAAAATTAGAAATTACCTTAAAAGAAAACCCTAAAATTTTTCTTCTTCCTCTCTTGTAGAAATCGGCCAAACAAATGAGGGGAGGGGTAGGGATTAGTTTTGTATTTATAGGCCACAAGGAAATCCCTAGATAAATCTAATTACAATTTGAGTTCAACTAAAACTCTTTTCTTTTTTTTTTCTTTTCTAGTATTCGGCCGAATATGGCCTTTTTCTTTCTTTTTATTTATTTATTTATTTATTAATTACATTATTACTTATATTTCCTTAAATTTTTATAAAAATCTTAACAAATTTGACTATACCTTTTTGCTTAAACGAAATTCACTAGACTTTTAAAAATAACTTTTCCAAATTCACTTTCTTATAATGAAAGTTTACCCAAAAACTCTCTTATTTTAACAACTCATTTCTTTCACAAATGACACGCTTCTCATTTTAATTCATCACCTAGGCATCCACATATTAACCAAAACAATTCTCTCAAAATACCCAATCAATTCCATTATCACTATAAGTGATTAAAATAAAATTTCTCCATCAAATAACTCATTTCTCTTAACTTAACCTCTAAAACCTAAACTTATCTTAAATTACTAACACAAAAATACGTATACGTTAATAATACTCTTTTACATTTAAGCACGGAATATGCTCAAATCTCAATTTCATTTCCGTGTCACTCAAAAGTGATAGAAATAAAAACTAACCAACTCCATCACACTTCAAATATCATTGAGATGTTCACACTCAATAGATTAAATACCAGATACCCTCATACAAACATATAAACACACATAAAAACATCAAATCAAATTATCCATTCATTTCCAACAGGCACATAAGTCAACACTAACGGTTTGATCAGAACCGGCTCTCAAGTCATGGTTGTCACACTTATGCTTGTGCCTTAGACTTTAAACTATTCCAAATGGATGTAAAAAGTGCATTCCTGAACGGTTTTATCAATGAGGAGGTATACGTGGCACAACCTCCAGGATTCATTGATTTCGAAAAACCAGATCATGTTTATTAATTAAAGAAATCTTTATATGGTCTTAAACAAGCACCCAAAGCTTGGTATGATAGATTAAGAACTTTTTCCTTATTAACATGAATATAAAATGAGGAATGGTTGTAAACAATCTTGTTACTAACGATAAAAGTAAAATCTCATCATTGTTCAAATTATATGTCGATGACATTATATTCGGTTCGATTTGTCAAGACATGTGTGATGAATTTGCCAAAATCAAACCTTAACTTCTTCCTTGGATTACAAATAAAACAAATGGAAGATGGTATTTTCTTTAATCAATCTAAATATATTAAAGAAATGCTTAAGAAATTTGGTTTGAGAGTCTAAAACCAATGACTAACCCCATGTGCATCGGATACTAATCTCACAAAAAATGATGTGTGTGGAGCGGTAGTAGATTAGTACCAAATATATCGAGGCATGATAGGTAGTTATTAGACCAAACGGGAAAAGTAAGCCCGCTATTAATGTTTAGTGTCTGCCTCTGTGCAGCTTTCCAAGGTGGCTCCCAAAACCTCTCATCGAGAATAAGCGGGTTTAAGCGTATCTTCCAATACATTTTAAAGCACTACGCACTTAGGATTATGGTATCCTAAGGGGACCGACATAGAAACTGTAGTATATGCCGACTCTGATCATGCGGGAGATTATGTGGACCGAAAGAGCACTAGCGGTATTTGTACGTTCGTGGGATGTTGTTTGACATCTTGGTTCTCAAAGAAACAAAACCGCTCTAGCTTATCCACTATCCGAAGCGAATAGTAAGCGCATGACGGCATGTCAACAAGCACTATGGATGAAACAAGATCTCATCGACTACGATGTACGACTCGATGACGTTCCCATCATGTGCGACAACAAAGGCGTTGACCTTAGCAAAAACCCGGTGCAACATTCTCGTACCAAACACATCGAAATACGTCACCACTTTCTTCGTGATAATGTCCAGAAAGGACATATCTCAATCGAAAAAGTGCCGTCCGTCGACAACATCGCCGACATTCTTACTAAACCCCTTAAACGTGAATCTAAAAACTTATCTAACGTTCTTGGTTTAGGAATGATGGAACACATTCCAAAAATCGTATTAGTCCGCTTTTCTTTCTTCTGTCTCAATTCTAGTCCGTGTTCCATTCCGTGTCATGACAACTTAAATACTTCATCCGAAGTACTATAAGCATATTTAATTCGCGAAATGCAAATTAAAATGTCACTCCTCTTCGTAAAATTTTTTTGTCAAAAACCAAGTTCAAAAACCCTTGACTGAGGGAGGCCCCTCATATTGCGGCCCCCTTAATATATTTGGGACCTGCCGGGTAAATATGGGACCGCACCGCAAGTCACAAAATGGACACTTAAACAAAAGTTTTCAAAACAAAAAACAAAACACACCCTTACTTGCTGCCATTGAAGAACACAACTCAAAGCCACCAAAACTCAAAATTAACATATAAAACATCATTGAAGATCAAATCAATACTAATAATTCAATCCTAATATCACAAGATCTATCAATTGTAAGTCATTACATCTATTTTCTTTCAATTTGAGTCTAGGGTTCATGATGAACACCAAAAATTGAAATTGGAGATTTTCAATTTTTTTTCAATTTTGTACAATTAAGAGTACTAGGATACAATGTATAACTAATATGCTTCTCGTAGATATAGGATTTGCATACATTAGTAAATTTGTTGAAAAATTGATTTTGACCCAAAACCTCAATTTTATTTTCAAATCACTCACGATTAGGAACATATAATAATTGTTGTTATGCATTGTTAATCCAATTCCAACAAAACGTTTTTAAACACGTGCATATTGATCTCATGAAACAAATTTCGAGATACATAATTCATAGCATTTTATCGACTTTGTTTGGATGAGAAATATCAAATTAAGGAGCGTTTGGAGTTTAACTCTTAGGATGTTATATTTAGGTCGGAGTTAATCGTTACTCCACATTTGTTACATTTAGGCACACACTAGAAATATTGCTCATGACATATTGACATGTGAAACGGTTAATAAAGGTGATTCACTTTTGTTTTAAGAAATCATGCTTCGCATCATCGTATAGCATAAAAAATACAAAGAGTCCTACATACAATGATATCTCTGAACTCCCGTACACTATAAAGAAAAACTAAGAGACCTAGAAAGCCGTTACATTCATGAGGGTCGGGTGGTTTTTGACATTACATTTACGGGATCTTAAACTTATGTTGGTCTTTGTTTGTTTTTGTCGAGTTCGATTCTTAGTGTCTCTTTGACTCAATAAGTGAACAAATTTAGACTCGCTTCATTCTCGAGTTTTATAGTCAATATCGAGTCAGTTATTCCGACGAAAGGTCAAATGCTTTTATCGAGTTTTTGTTATTCAAAATCAATACTTTTCTTACTCTCTGAAGAGTTTGCTCTAATTCTTGATGTACCTTGTGAAGGTGCGTATGTCTTTACCAATAGATGGAGACTTGATTAGTTGTCATATGGTATCCCTTCGGATGGTCCATATCAAACCAACCTTCCTTCCATTGAGGACATCATTTCGTCTATTCTAATTGATCGAGATGTCAGTCGTTGCATCCGTCATGAGGAAGAGATTGATTTCTTAAATAATCAAGTTATAACTCATGAAATTAAGCCAACTCTGAAGCCTTTAGAAGAAATTATCTAGGAAAATGTCTTTTGTCTAGGGGGGTAATCGGGATCATGTTCCTGCATGTCTTTGTTATATGCTTTATTGTGTCGTACACTCCGAAAGATTCAACCTTGCCTATTTCATGGCAAAACGAATAGAGTGGGTTACTAAACAAAAGAGGTTAATTCTACCCTATGGTATGTTATTAACTCGTTTGTTTAAATTCATCGTTAGGGAAAATCCCGAATTGGAAAATGAGTCCTATGTCTTGTACGATCGTGTCATGAATCCTCTTGCCGCTCAATTAGAGCGAAAGCCCAGAAGGGGATCGTGGCACGAGAAGAGGTCGTCATTCCACTTCTTCTTCTTCCGCCTTCGATCAACCATCCTCATCTCATCTCAACGATGATGATGACGATGGGAATCACGAAGGGACCTCGCGTGTAAGCACTCCTTCCCCCATTCGTTATGTCAATTCTTAACAATCAAAGTCCTTCAAGTCTTTCAAAATCCACCTAACATTGCCCTTCACCTTGAACCTTTTTACACCCGCCAAACCGAAATCATCAACCGTCAAGTACAATTACGAGATGAGCAATGTGGTGGAGTAAGGTCAATCGGAAAGAGTCTTAGAAGGTTGTGGAGAAACATGAATAAGTGAGCAATAAGGGAAATTGCTTTATGACATTATTATCTATATTATTTACTAATCTATTATGCTTAGGTGTTTAATCTTATGCTACTCATTAGTAACTTAGTACTTAGTATGGGCAACTTAGCTTGCCATGGACGAATTCCTTCGATTTTTATCATTCTAAAACAATTCTTGCATGCACCTCGATAGAATCTTTGTATTTATATATATATATATATTATGTATATATATATTTACTATATATATAAATATATGATTTTTTATTATATATATATGATATTATGCATGCTTATCTTTTGATAAAATTTGCCTACATATGCTTCCCTTATAGAACTCAAGATAATTGATATTGTGAAGTTGGATAGTAAGTATTAGATGCTTCATGATGAGATAGGATTGACTGAAAAAGGGAAATTTAGAAATTTTTAAATATAAGCATATTAGGAAATTCTGGAAAACGTTTTATGTCTCCAGAAAACGGCCCCCTAAAATACTGGGCGGCCCCCCAATATATATGGGACCGCCGAGTAATTAAGGGACCGCCATCAGAGGTCACGGATTCTTCTACTGTGACCCTCTGAATTTATGTGTAGCTGACCACTATCCTATCTAGGCCTAGCTATAATTTCTGCATTTTGACAAACACTTTTTGGAATCTAAAACTTCAAACCCCATGCCTTACTTCTCATATCTTATTCTCTTCTACCTTTATATAAGAACTACTTCTCTATCCCTTCATCTATCACATTTTCTTCACCTAATTCTACCATTGAATTCCCAAATGTTCAGCATCTAAAACCCTTCTAAGAATTCAATCACCATAATGCCCCCTAGACAACTATTTGTCACATATCGCTAATGTATGAAGATATTCACCACCAACACCTTCACCTTACTACAACTTTCTTCATATCTCCATCTATCCAAATGCACCATCAAATTCTACATCTGCTAATCAAACATCATCAAGTCAAGAGAACACATCTTCTTCTTTTCACTCAAAACTTCAAATTTCACTACCATCTTCACATGAACCAAATTCTCCTCCTCACTTGAACCCTTTGCTTAACAATATTTTAGATGTTCCTCCTAGACCTCTAAATCCTCAACCACTTCAAAGTCATCCTTCCTTGGATATCACACTTGCTTTGTCCCGAATCGCTCCTCTTGATTCACCACTCATGTCTACTACATCACCACCATCACCAACCACTACCTCAAACAACTATCACTAGGTCATCCTCTTTTCTAAACTCTCATGACAATCTTGGGTCAACTTGCCTTTGTTGTTCTCACAAATGAACACCTTTTCTTCACCCTAAGAGATGAGATGAATATCATGTTTGCTCATCTTGAATATCTTCTTACTACCGCAATCACTTCACACTTTCCACCTCCACCTTAAAAAATTATCTAAATGTTTTCATAAATGTGAAACCTCAAACCTTTTGCTTAAAATTGTTCATTCTCTATGAATCATGATTCTTAAGACGCTTATGTGTATTGTTCCTCTTTATCTTGTTATTAGTTCTAGTTTTTCTTGATGAATGTATTAATTGATGTGCTAATGTATTATCGAGTTTCATGTTGTGGAATGAACACTTCTTTTGATAAATTTAATTTATTTTATGTGTTAATTTATTAAAAGATATATGTCTCAGCACTTGTACTTCATAACGTTGTTTTGTAGCACAAAAACAATTTTCGTAAGATCGGTCCCTTGGTGCCCCGAACTAGGGGGAGCATACATCAAGGGGGAGTCTTGATATTGTCGATTTCTTTCTTCCTTCAACAACTCGACGATCATTCTTTTTGAATTCGACAAAAAGAGGAGAAATGAAACATAACTCATTTAATAATTTGTCATCTTTAATTTTAGTTAAAATGAGTTTATATTTTGTCATTATCAAAAAGGGGGGAGATTGTAAATACAAATAATGCCTAAAAACGTTATTTATATTTTTTGACCTCTCAACATTTTGATAATAACAAAAGTAAACAAACGTTTACATTTAATAATAAACATCTACTAAATTATTAAATGTAAAATTGCATTTCTTAAGTAGTTAAAGTGATCACTTAAGGTATGACAAAAAAAATTAATTCAGCATTGATTAGTGATCAAGAAAAATATTTTTTCTCTTATCCACTTTTAATTCTACATAAGTATTTTCTCAAAAATACATTTACAAAATATTCTCTAATTAAAATAAAAAAGTTTTTTTTAAACTTAAAATTTGATATTTAAATTTTCTCCCCAAAACGGCTAGCTTCTTACGCAGATACAACTTCCCCTCAAAAAGTCAAAAAAGGGAGCGAAGTCTTGGCGCGGCCCCTAATATATATGGTCACTCAGGGACCGCCCCTAGAGAGCCGTTGGGATTCCCTGCCTATAAATACTGCTCCATTCCCAGCAGAAAATGATTCCTCTTTGCACGAAATTTTTCAGTCTTTTCTTTCTCTCTTTAAAACTTCTTTCTCTCACTAAAAATCTTGATCACTAACATACTTAGATCTTGTTTCAAGTGATCTAATCTCTTCTTCTCAGCTTTCCCCTCTCATTCAAGTGCCAGAGAAGAACACTCGTATTCGTCAAGAAACAAAGTGTTAAATAGTGATCTCTCCTCTCTTCTTCTAAATACCAAAACTCTATTGTATTTATCTTGTGTATTTGTGTGATTCGGATATTGTGTAGATCGATTTGTGTAGTCTTGTGAGTGTGTATATCTTCTGTGGAAGTGGTAGATTGGTTCTAGCTTAAGTTTAGGATCGACATTTAGCTTAGTGGTCGTAAAATAAGTAAGCGACGTGTGGGTAAACGGTTTTCTCCGCTATAATGGGAGCTTAGATGACATAGTGGAAATCAATGTAGGATACTCAGGGAGTTGAGTAGGGCGAAGAGGTGCTTTCGTTGCCGAACCACTTTAAAATACTTGGAGGTTGGTTTGCTTGTTTCTTTCCTTTTCTCTTTACATTATTATTGTTGTTATTAGTTTTTGCTTAGCAGATAGTTATTGCCTTGTTCATATTGTGATTAGATTGAACATATAACTCGGATTTATACATTTTTGAAAGTGAACTTTTAAACTGTAAAACAAACGTGTAAACTATTCAACCCTCCCTTCTAGTTTCCAAACTTTTGGAAAATGAAAATTTAAGAAAAGAACGAGAGCATTTGAAATTAATTTACAAAGACCAATTTGACTCAATTAGAAAGACACAGGTTCAATCAAAAGAACATTGTGACTCTTTAATTGCTCAAATTAATGGAAAGTCTGTTGAAAATTCAGATTTAAATGCTCAACTTCAAGAAAAGGTTTTTGCTATTACAGCATTGAAAAATGAATTAAGGAAACTTAAAGGGAAAAATGTTGTCAATATTGTGGTTTCAAAACCTAATGCCACTCTTGCTCTAGGAATGTTCAAGCTTGACATAGAACCTATTTATCCTAGGCTTAAGAACAATATGAATGCTCATGAGGTTTACATTGAGAAAACTATAGAATATTCTTACACTCTTCATGGATTTGTATAACGTGCTAGAACACATTATCCTAGTGAACCTTTATTAGAATCTGCTTACATGTTTACAAAACATGTTTAGAAAATGTTAGTCTATGCCTCTCAGACATGCCCTAATTCACCAAAACCTAGTGAGAAGTTAGTTGATGTCACACCGATTAACAAGAACAAAAGAGTTAGATTTGCTAAACCTGTCACATCTTCAAACAATATTCCCAAACAGACTGATTCTCTTAAAACCAAAAATTCTAACAAGCCTTTGTTGACTTCTACAGGAGTAAAACCTACTCCTAGTGCTAGGGGATCAAAGCCTTCAGGCAATACAAAGAACAATAAGATCCACGACCACCACGTAGCAATCAGAAGAATAAAGTAGAAGACCACCCTAGGAAAGTTAAATCTAGTTTAAATAAGACAAAATCTGTTTCTGAACCTATCAGTAATGCATTTGTTAAGCTTTCTGTGAGAAATGCTAAGTTCTAATCTATTTGTGCTATCTATAACAAATGTTTGTTTGATGCTAATCATGATATGTGTCTTGTTGATTTTGTGAATGATGTGAATGTGCGTTCGAAATCTAAATCTAAAAGAAACAAAAAGAGTAAAGCTTAGAAACCTACGGGTAAAGTGTTCACTAATGTAGGATATAAGTGGAAACCAACAGGAAGATTTTTCACTATAGATGGTAACTTGTGCCCTTTAACTAGGAGCACTCCCAAAAATATAGTGCATCTTAAGGAAACCATTCCTAAGTCAGTTGAAAAACAAAAACCATAGATTAAAGTCTATAGTAGGAGACCCAAACAAATAAAATTAGTAGGTTCGAGTAAAAAAGCTAAGATTGTAGAATCTAAAATTGCTAACAACTCGGAACCCACTCATTTATGGGGATCCAATGCTACAGATGTTCCATCTTCTTCTTCTCTTGTCAATGACAAGTTTTCCAGATCGTCTTTTGGTATCTGGACTCCAGATGTTCAAAACATATGACAGGGAACCGCTCTCAGCTCATGAACTTCGTTAGTAAATTTTTGGGAACTTTTCGATTTGAAAACGACCAATTTGCAAAGATCATGGGGTATGGTGACTATCAGCAGGGGAATGTAATTATCTAGGGTGTATTATGTTGAAGGGCTTAGACATAACTTGTTTTCTGTTGGACAGTTTTGTGACGCGGATCTTGAAGTTGCATTTCGGAAAAACACTTGCTTTATTTGAAATTTAGAAGGTGTTGATCTACTTTCAGGCTCCAGAGACACAAATTTGTACACAATTTCTCTTGATGACATGCTAAAGACTTCTCCAATTTGTATTCTTTCAAAAGCTTCAAAGACTAAGAGCTAGTTATGGCACCGTCGTTTATCGCAACTCAACTTTGGTACTCTTAACAAGCTAGATAAAGACGGTCTTGCACGCGGTATTCCAAAGCTTAAATTTTAGAAAGATCATCTGTGTTCAGCGTGTGCATTAGGAAAAAGCAAGAAATCTTCTCATCAACCCAAAGTTGAGGACACTAACCAAGAGAAACTAAAATCTTTGCATATGGATCTTTGTGGCCCGATGCGTGTGGAGAGTTATTAACAGGAAAAAGTATATCTTGGTAATTGTTGATGATTAATCTCGATTTACTTAGGTTAAATTTATGAGATCAAAGGATGAAGCTCCTGACACTATCATCAAATGCATCAAAAATATTCAAGTTCGTTTGAATGCCACAGTCCGTAATGTTCGAACAGATAATGGAACATAATTTGTCAATAAGAACTCTGTTATGATTGATATGATATAAAGTCGGCATTTCGCAATTCAAACTTTATTGCTCCACTCTCACAGAAAGGCGTTGTCGAATGACGAAACCGAACTCTTGTGGAAGCTGCCGCACTATGTTGATATTTTCAAAATCTCCTCTGTTTCTATAGGCCGAAGCAATCACACCCAAAACCGTTCTTTGATTCGTTTTTGATACAACAAAACTCCATTAAGGGTTGATGCATGACACATGAAACCAAATTTTTCATTCTTTCATGTTTTTGTTCAGTATATGTTATCACAACCAATGACAGTGAGACTGGGGTAAAACTAAGTGCAAATGCGATATTGGTATTTGTTAGTATGCGCCTGGCTAAAGAAAGCTTTCAGAATCTCTTAACAGGAGAAACCCAAAGAATTTATTAGAAACAATTCATTTTGTGACGTTCGATGAGATAGCTTGACAGCGATGGATTTGAATTAATTCGGTTCAGACCGGGCTTCAGTAAGTAACGACATCCTTGCAACATTCCAGTTCAGGACTAGTACCAAACATTATGCCTCAACAACCTTTAATAAACTACCAAAAACAGATCGATCTGGGATACTTTGTTCCAAACTTTTTTCGATGAAACTTCCAATCCTCCAACTATTGTTTGTCTCTTAACGGTTCCTAAGTAGCTGCTGCAACAAGAGCTGTTAAATAACGATTCCACCTGTGTTCTACGTCCATTGACCATGATGCATTATAATCAAGTATCTATGAACACAAGATCAAGTAACGTTCTTAATTATTTATCAAGATTGGTTAAAGAATCCCTAAAAACAAACTATTTTCATCATGATCCTCTTCACGAATTTCTTCATGAAGACTCGGACTTCTCAGGGTCTTCATTTAATGTAAGGACCATCCCATACTCCATTTGAACTTATTGGTAGATAGACTAAGGATCATCCAATAACAAACGTGATTGGTGATCCTTCTTGCTCTGTCTCCACTAGAAAGCAACTTAAAACCGACGCCATGTGGTGTTACTCTTTGGATGCTTCACTAAATTATGTAGAACCAAAGAACTTCAAAAAAAGCAATGACCCAACCATCATGGATCGATGCATGCAAGAAGAATTTCATGAATTTGTAAAGGGACTACAGTTTTGGACATTGGTTTGTCATGTCTAGATAAAGTCCTGTTGATCAAACTTAAATGGATTTTTACGGTCAAGACAGAAGATTTTGGGGGGGTATAAAGAATGGGCTAGATTAGCTCAAGGGTCCGGAAAGTGGAAGGATCAATTCAGAGGAATCATTTGCAACGCGTTGTAAGAATTGAGGCCAATCTCGTATATTCGTAGAAAAGAATTGCAGCAACGAGAATATGATGATTTTCCAAATGGATGTCAAAACGTCTTTCTTAATGGCGAGCTCAAGGAAGAGGTCTATGTTTCTCAACCAGAAGGATTTGTTGATCAGGAATATCCATCGCATGTGTAAAGCTACAAAAAATGCCTTTTACGGTCTCAAACAAGCACCAAGTGCATGTTACAACATGCTCTCAAGTTTTCTCATTTCACAATATTTCTCCAAAGGTGCAGTTGATCCGACACTCTTCACACGGAAAGCAGGAAATGGCTTATTGCTGGTACAAACTTATGTTGACAATATAATATTTGCATCAACTAATACTGCTTTGTGTAATGAGTTTTCTAATCAGATGACCACTAAGTTTAAGATGTCAATGATGGTGCAGATGTTGTTCTTTTTAGGATTACAAATTTCTCAAAGTCCCAGAGGCATCTACCTAAACCAATCAAAATATGCTTATGAAATTATTAAAAAATATGGTTTGCTATCTAGTGATTCTGTAGACAGACCTATGGTTGAAAAGAATATAACTGCCTAATATTATACAGGTGGTGATTTGGGCAACCCCCACATTAAGAAAAGATGTGAACCTATTCCTAGTATCCTAATAGACTACTTTTCAACAGCTTACGCCTACTAAATAGCTTAAGATGATCGACACTAGCCTTAGCAATACCAAAAAGCAGGGATCAATCAACAGGCAACTAGAATATCCAAACATACAATAATTAAACTAAGAAACATGCATTATCACAATAAAAAAATACATAACTAGGCTAGCACTAAAGGTGCTTAGCCACTCATGCTATAGATTGCAGAATAAATAATGAAAGAAACCATTGATTGATTGAACATTATAATTCTTACAAACAGTTCGATGAAGGAATAATATACGGTTAAAAGCAATTCCTCCCTTGGATTGATGGTGTATAGAACTGAAAAAGCTACTCAGTGACTACGAGTGTGAGATCAAACACCACCCGGGCAAGGCGAACGTGGTGGCAGATGCCTTGAGCAGAAAAGAAAGACTCAAGCAAAGACGAGTACGTGCTATGAGTATTACTGATTCGGTAGTTTTACACACGAAAAATATTTATAAAATATAATACTTTTAAAAGAGTAATTAAGAAAATTACCAAGTTACCCTTGATAAAATTCACTCTCAAAAATATATATAATATAATATATAATACGTAAGTTTAACCGGGTAAGTATGATCACCCGGGTCGTTTCCCCAATGACTAGTGAAATTGAAACCACGTTTTACGTTCGGATCCTGATTTGAATGGAACAAAGATATTTTGGATAAGCTATTACTATGAAATTAAGAAGCAACAAATAATAACAATTAAGCAAGTAAACCAATTTTAAATCCCTAAAAATGTAAACTGAAATTTCACTAGATAAAGAAAAATTGCCGAAAACTATTAAAAATAAAAGCCCTAATTTTTATCTTTTTATAAAAGTTTAATTGAACTAATTAAAACTTAACCCTAATTATTAATTAAAACTTAATAAACTTATTAAAAATTTAACTAATAGATTAAAAAAAGAAAAAGGACTAACGGGGAAAAACACTTTCTGACGGGGGAACTAACTGGCAAACAACTAAAATCGAAAAGTTACACTATCTACCCTGAGAATCTACCCCGATAACAAGCTAATGGCCCGAATTAAGGTGAAATTTGAAAAGCGCTTAAAATGAAAAACTCAAAGAAGCAAAGTTGTAAAGGAAGACAGGGGGAACAACTTTAACAAAAACACTATAGTCTGAAACTCAAAGATAAGCTCTAAAAAGAGCTTATTAATAAGCTGTTACAGAAACTAGGGGTTTGGGCTAAGTTTTACTAAAACAGCGATTGTGAGCTCAAATAAAACTTAAATTTAAAAAGGAAAAGTGATCTAGAAAGCTAATGATGTGCTTAATCTAAAAATGTAAAAAAATTAAAGCTTAAACTACTTTTATTCTACTAAAATTGATCAAGAACTAAGTAAACTCAGGAAATAAGCAAAGTAACTCAAAATCCAATTGATCTTAAAAGCTTAAAAGGCTACCCTAGACTCTAAAACTTTAAGGGCTTATAAAACTACTTATATTCTATCTAAATAAGCTAGAAAAGCTAGACCCATAAGCATATTAAACAAGTTTAGACTCTACTTAAGTTCCTACTGTTTTTGGAATTTTAACTTTTTTGACAGCAAAAATAAGCTAAGACAATAGGCTAGAAAATGAAATTAAAGACTTAAACTATATTAAGCTATATTAAAACTTAAATCCTACTGAATTTAATAAGCTAAATCCTAAAATTACTTATCTAAATTAAGCTAAGAACACAGCAGTACTAACTTTGGAAGTTAGTACTGGTAGTGTAAAAGTTCAGCAGTACTTTCAAGAGAAAGTACTGCTAGTGCAATTTTGACTTTTGAAAACTAAATAAGCAATGAAATAAGCTAGAAAATGAAAACTAAAACTAATTTCTTAATAAGCTAAAACTAAACTTAATCCTACTGAAATTCTAAGCTAACAGTACTAACTTGTGAAAGCAGTACTAACTTGGAAGTTAGTACTGGTAGTGTAAAGGCTCAGCAGTACTAACTGAGGTTAGTACTGCTAGCGTAAATGCTCAGCAGTACTAACTGAGGTTAGTACTGCTAGCGTAAAAATCAAGGGTGCACTAAACCAAACACTACTTAACCATTATGACAGAGTTGAGAAAAGCTTTTTAAGAGAAATCTAATGAACAAATACTAAATACCAGATAAAAACTAGCTTAAAACAAACTTAACAATCATGATTAAACAACTGAATAAGCAAAATTCTAAGATCTTAACTAATTAAACTAATGTTTTTGGATTTTATGAGTTTTTATGACAGAAATTGATAACTAAAGATCTATAACTACTTAAGCAAAAACAGATGAAGACAAACAACTAATAAGTACTAGAAGAGACATTTAAACACTAATAAGCAAAAAGGAATAAGCAAATAAGCAAGTTTAAGCATATAAACTAAAACTAAGCAATTTAAAACTGAAATTTGAGATGAATGAAAAGAGAAACTTACTTAAACCTTTAGCTAAACAAAAGGCACCAATTAAGGCAGCTACAAGCTCTCTAGCTTATGAATAAGCTAGAGTATAAGTCCTTGGGATCTCTTCCAAGGTAAGATCCCCTTCCAAAAGCTTAGATCCAATAAGATCCATGTAAGTTTTAAACTAATTAAAGGTTTAGATAAGATTAATACTGAATTCAAACAGCTCTATTTCAGCTTATAGACTGAAAGAGCTTAATATGAGCTTATTGAGACAAATTTAGCTTATTAAGAGAGCTTATGACTTAAAAGAGAGCTTAGAAAACAAAATTTAAAACATTAAAAACTGAATTTCATTAATTGAATAAGCTGATTACAATACTTGAAAAAGGAAATTACATTTAAGAAATAAAATACGAATTATATAAAAACTAGATTAAAAAGAAAACTAAAAATCGGATCCCTTGTGTGTGTGAGAATGAGGTCTTTTATAGTGCCAAGCTGAAGCTTCTAGGACCTCTAGCCTTGCTCACCAAACTTTTAATCCTGGCCAATCATTTCTTCAATCATTTGAGCTTCATTTGTGACCGTTTGATTAAGAAGTGGACACCTGAGGATTGCCAGCGTGTCATTCTCTTGATGTGACGTTTGTGTTAGTTTTGTGAGTAAATTAGCACAAAAACCCATCACAATTTGTGCTTCTTTCTTTGATTGCGTGGCATTGAGCTTGAGCTAGGATAAGTATCCCCTTGATTAGACTAATTTGACCCTTCATTTGTGCTTGTGCTTCCTTGAATTGACCAACGCACCCTTTAATTTCTATTTGCCCCTTGTTTTACCATGGCAGTGAAAATGGGGGAGACGATGAATAGTAAATGGGATTCCCGCCTATTGTAGACAGTTAAAACTGTTGGAGTTTGGCCTTTTTACATTTTCAGTCCTTC
>BQNB010135936.1:0-18080 GCA_026074375.1 Tanacetum coccineum
TACTTCTTTCTTGAAGTTATGAAGTATTAAAGTCAAAGAATTTCAAAGAAGTTTTCGTCACTCTGATACCGAACGTCTTTCTTGAAGTAACAAAGTATTAAAGTCAAAGAATTTCAAAGAAGTTTCCGTCACTCTGATACCGAACGTCTTTCTCGAAGTGACGAAGTGTTAAAGTTAAAGAATTTCAAGAAAGATGCATTAAAGCTTTCCAAATCAACAAATTAAGAAAGGTATGAGCATGTTGGTTCAGAAGTCACAAATCCACAAGATGGCAAAGTTTCAAGATGGCGAAGAGATTATGCTTGGTTGATGATCTCAAGATGCTCAAGATCACAATGTCAAATACAAGTTCAAGGAACAAGCTCAATCCAGAAGTCAATGATCACTACAACATATTTTCAAGAGAAAGTCAAGAGTACGAGCTAAAGACTAAAGATGAAGCATAGTATGCTAGGTTTAAAGTTTTGTAAATTGGAGTGACCTCCCTTAGGGGGAGATTGTTGGAAACACAAAAAGTGTCGGTCACTTCCAAGTTGTAACAGTCTTAGCTCGTAGTTTATGTAATGATTAGATTAGTAATCTAGTCCGGCCCAAGACCCATGGGAAGCCCATCATAACCCATGGGCCGGCCTTTAGGTACTATATAAACCCTCTCCTAGCCTTGGAGAGGGGTTGGTTGTTCCATTTTTACCACATTTCATTTTATACAATTCATCCATTTTCCATCCAATCTCTCTCTAACATCACAACCCACATCTCACTCTTGTTCTTGGTTTGATCATAAGATTACTAGTATTCTACAAAGTTTCTTAAGATGATCTAACTGCGACTGAAAGTACATATTTGTCGCATCAGAACAGATAATGGAACTGAATTTGTTAATCAAACGTTGCGTGAATATTATAAGAAGGTTTGTATCTCTCACGAAACATATATAGATCGCTCTCTACAGCAAAATGGTGTCGTTGAAAGAAGGAATCATACGCTAATTGAAGTTGCTCACACAATGTTGATTTATGCAAAAGCTCCATTAATTCTATGGGCTGAAGTAGTGGCTACCGCATGTTACACCCAAAATCGTTCCATCATACGCCTTTGTCACGGCAAAACACCATATGAGCTTTTACATGACAAACTTCTCGACCTATCTTTCTTCTATGTATTTGGTGCACTTTGCTATCCAACGAATGATAGTGAGAATTTGGGCAAGTTACAACCAAAGGATGATATTGGTATTTTCATTGGTTATGCACCCACGAAGAAAGCATTTCGAATTTACAACCGACATACCAGACGAGTCATTAAGACAATTCATGTAGATTTTCATGAGCTGACTGCAATGGCTTCTGAACACAGCAGTTCAGGACTCACACTTCATGAAATGACTCCTACAACAATCAGTTTAGGACTCGTGCCAAACCCTCCTCCTTCAACACCGTTTGTGCCACCATCAAGAACTAACTAGGATATGTTGTTTCAACCATTGTTCGATGAATTACTCAATCCTCCACCTAATGTTGATCACCCAGCCCCTGAAGTCGTTGCTTCAATTGATGAAGTAGCAGCTCTAGAACCCGCTGTATCAACCGATTCACCTTCCTCAACCACAGTTGACCAAGATGCACCATCACCAAAGTACTTCAAACTCACCCGAAACCAACTCCCTGTATTTATAACGATGTTGAAGCGACGATCAATGATATGCAGTTGACATATAGGTAATGCCTCCGCACTTTGGTATTCCCATTCAGACGTTCCTTCTGATCACTCTTCATCGTCGGATTCTATCATACAACTGTGCCTCTGATCACAAATTTTTGAAACACAATAACCAATGGACTCAGGGGATATCCACTTGAAAATAAATGGTGAATCCTAGTACAGATTCACAAGTTGCATTCCATGAGAGCTAATTTTGTTCCATACGACGATGCATATCCACTGATCCCTGCACGAGCCTGCATGTGTAGAGAAAACCCAAGACCAGTATAGCTCTGCATGCATCTGCACTCCGCTTGCTGGATCTACTTGCACACCCTGGTCTCTGTCGTGCGACCTTATTCCCTCGACGCTCTCTCAGCCTTCATGACATAAGTATCGGAGCGCTGCCATCCACACCCCACCTCCCCGAACAGCTAAAGTTTGGTTCTCTCCGTCATTTAACAGTGCGAACACTACACATACGTGAAACTGAGAAACACTGGGCGGCTCTACTAAAGAACACAAGTCGATTAGTAGCTTGTAGGTTCCGTCCCTAGGTCGGAATCAGATTTTGACAGAGTCTTTGCTCCGGTAGCCCAAGATTGTAGATGCCTATAGGAATTATTCTGCGTTTGCTGCTCCTATGAACATGGTCGTACCAATGGATGTGAAGACTGCGGTTTTGAATGGTAATTGCGGGAAGTCGTTTAAATTCAGCCAGCCGGATGGGTTTGTGGATAAAGATTAAACAAATCACAGACCAAGGCATCCAAAGCTCTTTATGGGTTGAAACAAGCTCCTAGGCCGTGTAAGACATGTTGTCTTCCGTTACCTGAACTCCACTGACCCTTCACCGGTTCAGTGGGATCACATGAGCTTCACTACGCAGCACGCCGGCACCGCGTCCCTTCACCAGAGTTACTACGTACAATCAACTCTCTCGTCGCCATGTATCATCTTTGCTGCCATCCGCGCACACCTGACACTTTGTGCTCCACTTTGCATCTCCTTCCCGTGTTGTCTCAACACAATATGCTGTCACTCGCAGCTTGTCCCACCACTCAACCTTACTCATTATAGTTCTAGCCTCCTCCCCTCCCATCGCTCTGTCTACAGCACTAACGCCACTCTAATTGAGTCTACAGAGAGTATATCACTCGCTACCATACCACATGATAGCGAACCTAGTGCACTCTATATTAGCATGCCCCTAGTCTACGCGTAATGACACTCCTGTGACCCCCGAGAGCGATACTGTCGCCCCACTGTGGCTCGACCAAACCCCACCATACCTGCCCGATCTCTGCTCGCGACCTAGTCAACGCCCCGAAGCCGCAAACGAGCGTCGAATCCAGCGACCCCCTTCCCATCTTGTGTCAGACTCTCGGCCCAACCCCACACAGACACTACTATGATAGTATCGCTCCCGCACAAAGACAATCAGTGCTGGTTGCCTAGATCTGCTAATAGAGTGTGTACCTCACGTGACGATGTGTTTCACAGGCACACAAGCATAACATCAATATGCCACTAAGTATCCTGAATCTAAAGACACGTCACTACGAATTCAAATAGGGAATGTTCATCATTCACAGATTACCTCCTTACTAACGGATATAATCCAGAGACCCTACGCGCGCCCGGGCACCACGTAGTGGCGCGATTCCTCATAAGACACAGGCAAAAGGAATTAACAGCACGCAGCATCTATAACAACAAGAAGAGACTAGCCACGCGGATCATGCTACACGGTTAGTGTCAAGCTCATTCGCACCGCATCTCGCCCACATCTATACAGGATCATAGAGAGAGTCTGACGAGTTTTAGGGAGAGACATGAGAGACTATCTCATATCTGCGTACCTCTCGAAATGAGAATACGGTACTACGTCACGCCGTCTCGTCGCCTCTCTCCGTGTCACGTAGACGCTGGATCTCACCTAGTCCCTTGCTTCGTCGACCTTACGCGGGCCGTCCCTCCGGCTATGCATGCCTATAATAATGTGATGTGTAGTGTGTGCCGAGCCATGCTTTCACACACAACTACGCAGTCATCTTTGGTCCGTCACTAATTATAGTCTCTTTAAGTAAAGACTAATCCGTACCAGTTGGTGCTCTAACGTCCTCATCCCATCCTACCACTAGACATGCACCCCCACTCCCTCTCCGCTCTCGCCCCCCCCCCTCCTCTCGCATATATACGATACATAACCCTCAGACCCCTCCGTCAGACCCATCGTCGAATGTCGCCCTTCTTACGATGTATGACCAGAGAGTCACTACAGTGTATGTTTAGAAAGCTCTCTAATCGCGGGTATATTTCCCACCTTTCCTAACGTCTGGTGAATAATAGAACACCCTATCCCCGACAGAACACACAGATTCCCATCCCATGAGCCCCCCCCCCTTCTCGTGCCACTCCTAAAGACAGGCAATCCACCCCCCCCCCAACAGTACGCACAATCACTGCCGCGCGTCCTACCTCTCTCCTCACTCCCCATCAACGATCCGCATGTGAGGTTCACCATCTTCCCATCCCAAGATGAAGTATATATTACCAAGCCCATAAACGGTTATTTTGTGATCACCCACCCTAGTCATCCTGAGGGCGCACCCCCACAGTCAAGGGCACCCACAGATTATAAGAGCCTGGGTTTTGACCAATGGCCCCAACAGTTTTTTCTACGCCTGGACCCCACATCCCAAAGCATGTCCTCATAGCTATAACACATCTGGCTCAGGTCAGGCACAGATACTCTATCCTACGCGCAACCCATAAGTGACCCGGTACCTCTCGTGTACACTACTCTATTCCACCTCCCTCCACACCATTGAACTCCGCCCCCGCGCGCACTCCCCGCACCCCTAGCCTACAGTTGAGTACTAAACTAGAATAGACCACAACACCTAGAAAAGAACCAAAAGATTTTTTATTTATAGAAAACTTTTATTAGTAAAGCAGAAGTCCGCTCCCACAAAAGTGTTCAGTAAGACATATATAGTGACATCAATCTATCATACTCATACACTAGAGTCTCTCCCTACTCTAGCACTATCTCTCCTTGTTATCTCACCTTCATCACACTCTCTCTCTCCCGAGGTAATAAAGGCACCCTCGCGCTCCGCGCACTCCATCTCTCTCTTCACACGCTATCATTCTCCAGTTTCAACCGCGCCCATGACTAAGGATAAATCTATCATGACTACTATACATAGTCGTCTCAACCGCTCCCCGGCCAGCTAAATGAAATTCCCCCCCCCTCTACGCACGCCCGCCGCAAGTTACCAACCTGTTTTCACTCTCCCATCATCCGACACACCTTGATCTGCTACTTCAGTCCTTCACCTGCTATAGCCACCCGGTCCTTCATCCGCTAAAGGCAAGTATTTCAAAAAGAAAACTTGGACCTCTCAACGGGAATTTTATTCTCGGGGCATGGTCTACTTTATGACATGCAAAGGCTTTGATTTACTTTGCACCATAACCCGTGCTCTAGTACAATAAGTATACGTGTCGTGGCTTATGTGTCAAATAAGAGAAAATCTTTATTTTTATTGATAAAAAGATATCCTCATATGATCTATCATGTTGTTTTTTCAGTAATCACAAAAAGATTTTCAAAGACAATTCGATCACTCAAACAATGACAACAACTCTTTAAATAGAAAACGGGCTAGTGTTTGAGAGGAAGAAAGTGTCATCCAATAATCTTTTAAAACAGTCTTTCAAAATAAGTCACGGAATAAACGGATAAAGTTTTGGATAATGACGGATAATAATTTCAAGGGGAGTTAATTTTATAACTACATGGAGCTTAGAATGTCATTGTTTTAAAATTCTTTATGGACTTATTTTCAATTTGAGACTTATTGAATTCAGGCCTTAAACTACATTCGATCAATATTGCCAACACCTCATAGTTTGTAAAAGACTTAGGAATGCTTGGAAATACTTTCATAGTTTTAAAAGCCTTGAAATTGATTCTCACGGACTAGATTTAAGCTTATTAATTCTTCAAACACGATCTTGAATATGTATGCGTATAAGGTTTTGCTAATTCTGACGTGTCAAAACCAGCAAGGGGGAAGGAGTATATGTATACTTGATAGTGTCATTGGCCTTCTTGTGAGGTTAGCTTCTTTTGATTTTAGGCCTTTTTGAATCTTTTGAGTGCACTTTTTCAATCACATGGTGGAAGAGACATCTCGTCATTAGTCAGTATGCATCATTTGAGTCCCCAAGGGGAAGTGTTGGGAGTATAATTATTTAAAACGTGAGAAGAGTTCTATCTGATTCAATTAATGTTTTTCCCGACCGGTCAATCCCTAAGCTTATTCTTAAAATGAGTAGAAATATTTGATAAAAGAGGTACACATAGGTATGATGATTTCTTAAGTTAGTCAGTATTCTGCAGAAAGAAATGAGTACATTTGGGACTTAGTTGACTTAGGTGTTTCATTTCGACTACTTAGAGGGAATAATTGTGACATTCGGGACTTAGTTGACTTTGGTGTTGCAATTTATATCATCAATATCTTGAAAAGAGAAATGCGCTCATCTGGGACTTAATTATCCTTGGTGTTGCGTTATCAAATTCTTGAAAAGGTTAACTGTGTACTTCGGATATCTGGGCTTTTTACATCAAGACTACTTGAGGCAGCTTGCAAGAAAGTTTTGATTCTACTCAACAAAGGATTGCTGGTTTAAGGGGAAGCTACGACAAAATAAACACCGACATCACCAACCACACAAGCTCAAGTTACATATATATCTAAATCTGTTTCATACTCGAAGTTTAAAGCAAAGACTTTCGTAACTTGGAAAGAAAGTTGAAG
Organism: Tanacetum coccineum; assembly: GCA_026074375.1. Classification (NCBI taxonomy): domain Eukaryota; kingdom Viridiplantae; phylum Streptophyta; class Magnoliopsida; order Asterales; family Asteraceae; genus Tanacetum; species Tanacetum coccineum. The sequence goes on from BQNB010135936.1 coordinate 6,537, forward strand.
AAATCCCGAAGAGTGCTTGGACAGAGAAAGATCAGATTGACAACTTCTTGAAAGAAAGAAGGTTAATGAGGAGCTATAAATGTTCCGTTGATCGAGGATCTGTACGAAGGAGACCTACGCGGTACAAAGAACCATAGATTATATCATATGATGTTCTCATCTTTTAGATTCGGCCCAAAACCTCGTACAAATAAAAACTTATGAATATGTAGTGTAGACTTTATGATGATATTAAGGAGTGCTCGAGTACAAAATTTTTAAGAATTTCTCAGTAAATTCAAAAAAATTCAAATTATTGTACTCAGCACTATCTTATATACCCTCATAAATTAAGGGGGAGCATTAAAATGTTTCTTATAGATTAAATGTAACATTTTGTCCCCGAACGGTTAATCAATTTATATCCAAAATATCAAGAGGTTAACATTTTGGATAAGGGGAGAAAATGTGATTAACCTGGATCTAACTTGTATTGAAAGATGTGATCAAATGAAATGGACTCAATGCACTCCACACTTAGCATGTGCTACGATTATGATGCACATGTTAAGGGGGAGCTTTTAGTGATAATGAAAAACTCAAAGTGTAAACCTTTTTATATTTATATCAAACACTTTGATTGAACTTTTCAATGATTTTGGTTCTGACCGTGATGGAATACTCAAAAAGGCCGACCGACCATGTACTTTAATTTATGGAGATATAAGGTGGTTAGGCATAGATATTCAAATCCCATGATCCAACCAGAACAGGAGGGATCTACCCAGGGATATCCACTAGTTAGTGTAGAAGTCTTTAGGTATGATAAAAAAGAGTAAAGTGAGATTAAGGGAAGAATGCAGACTGAGATGGAACTAACACTGAAACAAACCCAACAAGGTGTTAGTTATGAAGTCTCGGTAAGCATTGAAGAGGTTGAAGAATGTAAAAGAAATGTAAAGATAAATGGTTAAAAGAAAGAATCCCTCCATACACTTAGGAAGAAACCGGGTCAATACATAAACTGTCAGAAACACTAAGATGTTGTCCGACATTGAAGTCAGTTATGGACCCAGTGGCGCTATATGATTCGTGCTAAACTACACCTTAAAATATATATAATATATAATAAAATATAAAATATATGTAGTAAGATTAGTCTAGAAACCAAATCAATAAAACCGAGAAGTAGTATAGAATGTTCCCGGGTCGTTTATCCCCAACGAGACTGTGCTCGAAAATTGATACAGTCGGAAGATTGGAGTTTGAATGAGAGAAATGATTTGAGAGTGTGGAAAGCTAAATTAAACAATAACAATTAAAAACGATTAAGAAAATACTAAAAATTATGAAATTAAGCTAAAAACGATGGAGGCACGAATCCGAACAAAGGGTTCAAAAAACCTAAAAAATCTCAAATTACCCTAACAAAGAAATTTTCACTTCTAAACTACTCTAGGGGACTCATAACGAGAATGAAAAAGACTAGACTGAAAACGGAGTGTTTGACAAACACGGAGTCAAGACAAAAACCGCACCCTGGCCCGTTCTTTGAAAATCAAAAAGTTACAAAAATGACCCTACGAAAGTTTTTATATTTTTCCTACGAAATATATGACTAAAGAAAATTTTCTAAAAAAGAAAAATATTTTTTTGATAATTTTTGAATTTTTTATGAATTTTTTAAACTTTTAACTAAATTAAATTATAAAAAATACTAAACTATTTTTAAAAATTCTGAAAAATTTACTAAAATTACTTGACACTACAACTAACCTACGAAAAATAAGAAACCCAAATTTCGGCTTATAAGTAAGCCGAAATTAAGCTCAAACGAGCTTATAGCTTAAAGAGCTAAAATGGGGTTAAATACTAAAGCCCTTGGGATTCTAACGTAGAAGTCCCAAGGGCGCAGCGGTAAGACTTGTATGAAAAGGGAGGTGTATCGAGGGTAGAGGCCCGGGTTCGAGTCTTGCTCACCCGGGTCACCCCTTGTCTCCTCTTTTTTTTTATGAAAACTTTTTACACAAACTTGTTAAGCTCATTGAGCTTAATATTTTTCATAACTACAACTTTTTGTAAAAGCTTATAAATAAGCTGAAAAAGGGCTTTTCTTTGGACAGAAGCTTAAAGAGCTTTTTTTAAGGCAAAATGGCTTATTTCTTTGACTGTTAACACTAATAAGCTAGAATTTTGACTAATAAGCTTAATGAATTATCTATCCTATCCTAATAGCACTAATGGGATAAAACTAGCAACTAAATAGCTTAAAAGGGCCTCTATAACTAGACAGAAAGACAAAATAAGCTTAAGGCTTAAATGGCTAAGTGTTTTTGACTGTTAACAAACAATAAGCAATGGAAATGGGAAAATAAACACACAAAACTTAACAAACTAACAAAATGAGCTACTAGGAACAATAATGTGCAAATGGAATAAGCTCAATAAGCCAAAAATTGGCTTAATACCCACAGCAGTACTAACTTAAGAGTTAGTACTGTTGGTTATGGATTTGGGCCTAGGGACACAAACTTGCTTAAGGCCTGAAAATAAGCTAGCTAGATTATGACCTAAGGTCTGAAATTGAGGGGGCTTATCAAAGAGCTTATGGGCTTTTTAGAAAAGCCAAAAACTCAAGATAAGGTTCACAAATAAGCTAGAAAAGTGTGCTTAAAAACAACCCCTTAGCACCAGGGCAACTAAGCTAAAACAAAGGGGCTTATATTGACAGCTTAAAATAAGCTGTCAAATAAGCTTAAAATGAAAAATAAAGTGAAAACAGATTGAAAAGGGCTTAAGGTGAGCTTATATTCAAGATTCCATTTTCTAAAAACTAACTAAACCTGCTGATTTTAGTCTTTGAAAAAGGGCTTTTTCTTTTTGAAAGTGACAACAAATATCTTTGGCAGATTTGACTTAAGGAAACAATTGACTCAAGACACTTTAAAAACCTGTTAAGACACACAATTGACACACTTCTTTGAAACTAAAACTCAAGTCTACAAGGGCTTATCCAAATAAGCTCTTGTAGCTTCTTTTAAAACTAACAGACTTAAGTGGTAACTTAGAAAACTTTGAAAAGCACTTCCTGAACTTAAAAACTTTGAAAAACAGACTCAAAAGGCTTAATTCTTTAAGCCAAAGTTAACCAATATGACACCAACCCATGTCATTTCCATTTTGACCCGTTTTAATACTTAACCCAAACACCCCTTAATATTCTAAAAAACGATTTTAACCTTTATAAAAACTGAATTAAACACTAAATTTTTAAAGACTACTACTAAGCATGCAAGATTAAGCAATAAAAAGTGAAAAGCAAGAGCAAATAAGCACTTTTAAAAGCTAATAAGCTAATGACAGAAATAAGCTATATTAGGCAGTTTTTAAGCAATTTGCATGTAAATGAAACATGAGCAGCTAAAAAGCATTTTTAAGCTTAAATAAACACAAATAAGCACAACAAGACATAGATAAGCTGAAAATAAGCTAATAAGCAATGCTACAGTAACAATAAGCTAAAATTTAAAAAGAAAGCATACCTTTAATCCTTGCTCAAAACAGGATTGTGTGCACCTAAATAAGCTCTAAGACCTACCCAAGCTTATAAATAAGCTAAACTAAGAATACCAATGAGCCATCCATTATTGCTCATTCATCCACAGCCTATCAAACAGTAACTTTACCTTCTTTTAAATTTTCCTTAAATTTTTTTGTATCAAAGTTTAACAACAGGTTATAAAGAGCTTATATAAGAGCTTAAAAGAAACAAGAATTTGGAAACACAATTTGAAACTTAAACCTCCATTTTCATTAAAAATCACAAGTACATAAAAGCTAGTTTAAAACTTAGCAAACTAAAACTGAACTTTAAAAAAAAAACTACACACTAAAAACTACTCTTGGCCTCAAGGGCTTACAAAGGCTTAAATAGCAAATAAGCTAGGGTTCCTGCACTCTTGTCTTCACTCCTTGTGCTTCTTTGTAGACACATAAACTGACTTGTGTGTTTGTTGTGAGAGTGTAGAAAACACAAACAAATCCTAGCCCTTGATCTTTCTTGCTGCCCACACAAGTTAATCAACACCCTTGATTCGAATTGGTGGGTTTTTGGATTGCCAACTTGGCATACCCATGTGGGGGGTGGGGTTTGTGATTGTGAAGGTTTTGGATGGATGTGGGGAGGTCAACGAAGTTGACAATGACAGGATGTGGGGTTGTGGGATTTGGCGGGAAAGGGTGGGAGAGATATACAGTAACTCAAAACAGGGGTGAAGTTTGGTGATTTGTCACATATAGTCCCTCAAGGTTATAGCTATGTTTGCACCACACGTCCTTGTGTTTATACATGTTTTGAAACTTGGCAGAACAACCCCCTAAGAGTTATAAAGGGTATTACACCCAAGGTCCTTGTTAGTTATAACTTTGGCTAGTTGGCAGACTTGGCCCTTGTGGTTAATACTTTGGGCAGTTGGCAGCTTAAGTCCCTCACAATCATTTTCTTTATATCCTCCATTAAATAAGTTTAGGGACTTGGCAATTTAGGCCCCTAACTTATTTTTCTTCACTTTTTGACTTTGGATTTATCGGGGTTGACTTTGGTTGACTTTTTCAGATTTGGGCTTTGTCTTGTCTTTGTCTTTTCCACGCTTTTCCATTCCGTGTCCGGTTTTGTCGTTTTGGCTTTGTTTTTCGTCCTTTTCTTAGATATCCGTTCCTGCACAACACAATTAGCAAAACAAGCATATTTTTGGCATTTTAAGTCCGTTTTTGGTTATTTTAGCTCGTTTTTAAAGGTAAAAGGTATGTGTAATTAAACACATACCAAAATCCCCCATACTAAGGTATTGCCGTGTCCTCACGCAATGCTATGAAGTAAGCATTTAGAAACTAAGAATCTTAATTGCCCTCGATTAATAACCTTGAAAAGTAGCTAAGTGTTCATCGAGGAAGTTAAAGACTCAAGAGTTTTGAAAATCCCCGACTTTACCAATTTTTTATATATACACCTATTCCTACACATCTTTTTGTATTTTTCATTTTTCATTAATCAACTAACTAGAATGTTTTGACTTTCGTTATATAATAAATTTAAGGGATCATAGAACAAGATGCATTTCGATCCGAGAATGCCCCAAAAAGGATAAATTCATCGTTCTTGACTTTTCACTTGTTCCAAACCAAGCTTAAAATGAAATCACTGTTAATTATGAGTTAAGATGCTAACACTACTCATATTTGCAATTTGTAAACTTTTTACTCCCGACAATTTATATCTTAGGTGTGCGTGCTATTTTGAATATCAACCATGGATCAATGTTTTGCACATTCTATGTTTCACGTTCCACCCGAGAGTAATAAGTTTGAAGGCGAGATCATCCCATGTAGCGACTTTTATCTCGGCACATCCCAACCTTGCGGTTAAGTGACCAGGCTACCCATTTCATCTTCTAGATGGCGGTAACAAATTCTTGTTTAGGGAGAATCCGAAAATCTAAGAATTCACGATCTACTATTTTGAGTGTCAATATGGCACTTTTTCTTATCCATCTTGAATCGGTTATGCATCTGTATCTTGATCTTTAGTATGGTGTTCTAGAATTGATGCATGTATATCTTCAGGTCATTCTAGCAGTATCAGAATGTGGGATAGCATCCAACAGTGATTGATAATTGGCTTTTTTTGTGGCTCTGATAAACTTATTCATGCCTTACATTTTTCAATCTGTAGTCTTTTCTCTGGAGCAAACCAAAAGCCATTTGTCCGTGAGCAACTGTGGAGCGTACAACTTGATTCAGTTTTGCTAAGTATAGTACAATATAGGTCATATACAACTAAATTTATATATCACTGATTGAACCTATTCTAATTCATAAGATAAACCTTAGAGACGCAAATTTACAGACAGTAACACGGATAGACTTTAAACACATTTTATCAAGCAGTAAGATATAGTATAGGACGTTAGCCATTAATCAGAAAGTAACTTAAAGATCAACAAATTATCAATTGGTTCAAACATAGTAATAATGCAACTCATATATGAAAATAAAGAAGATTTAAATAAGAATTCGTTATTAGTGGAAAACATTTAGAAAAAAATAAACTTTAATAAGGGGTCATGTATAAATCGCTCCCTAAAAAGGGACATGCACATAAAATCGGCCCCCTTAACAAAACTGTATAAATCGCCGCTGAGAAAAATTGTATAAAATCGCCCGCCTATAGAATTTGTATAAATCGTCTTCGCTTCATGGGCAAGTGTATAAATCGCACGCCTATGGACTGGTGTAAAACGCGCTGCGACACATTTTTGGGGGTGTTACATTGCCTATAGGGGATGTATAAATAGCCGCCTATAGGGACGTATAAATCGCCGCCTATAGTGACGTATAAATCGCCGCCTATAGTCAGTGATGTATAAATCGCCCTATATAAATTTTAAATTTCACAAACCTAATTTTTAGGCAACAAGACTAAACAAATACATGAAATAAACATATATAAGCATCTTCTAGCAGTTATAACATGAATTAACCACAAAAGTTTCACTTAGAGTACAAAACGAGTAAATTATCACTCGTTTTATCCAAAGTCACAAAATCTACATTCAAGCATTGGATTTTCTTGTTCAAATACATTCAAACAGGTATTCTAACACTCATACACATAAACTTATTACCATTTTCAAGTTTTTCCCTAAAACTCAAATTTTCGCACATAAGAATCAATCAAAACCCCTTTGTATGTTAGTCCTATGACAAACTGTTATATTCGAGTAATCTACACACCTTAAGCATCAAAACCCCTCAATCAATTTTGGATTTGGTCCACTTTTGATTTTCACTAACCCTAAACCAATTTCTAGGGATTTCGAGCAAAAATTTGTGATTCAACCTAATTCCTTTTGATTATGAGTTGTTTACAATGAAAGAAACACTTTTGTAGTTTACCTCAAGTCTTGAAAATCATTAATATGAAGGATCTTAGATGTGACGATTTGTAAAGAGGGAAAAGGAAAAAAAAATTAGAGTGTGTTTGTGTTTTTGTGTGACGGGGGAAGGGGGTGTTTGTTTGTTAAAAAAATTTGAATTTTTTTTACACAAATGCCCCCTGAACTATCTATTCCTTACCATTTTCACTTAATAGCTTTCTAAGGTATAAACTAGTTTCACAATTAGCACTTTTAGTCCCTAAAAGTTTATTAAACTAGACTAAACTATAAGATACGCTATCAAGACCCTAAAGGCATAAACCCATAACATCTAATACACAAATTAGTTAAAATTAATTAACTTTACGATAAATGTTATTCTGTTATTGTTTAAAAACATTTTTCCATTTAATCCTTGATGACTTTTGAAAAAGAAATTTGACATTATCCCCCCTCAAACAATGACCCGTTTTCTATTTTAAGAGCAGTAGTCATTGTTTGAATGGTCAAATGCCTTGAAAAATCATTTTCTGATGAATTATTGAGATGATTATTTTATTTCTGAAAAATCAACACCATTAAATAAGATTTCTCTTATTTTGACAAATATATGCACTGACACGTACATTAATTTGTATGAAGGAAGCACGGGTTGTGTTGCAAAGTAAACACAAGCCTTTGAATGAATATGAAGTAATTCATTCCCGAGAATAATAAATTTCCCGTGTGAGGCCAAGTTTTCTTTTAGAAAATACTTGCCTTTAAGATGATGACTGTGTTGCTATCCGAAATAATAGCAAGCCATATGACATATTTTCTATTTGAACTTTATTTACAGCTTTGTGCCATTTTTGAATGACATTTCTAAAGCCGTAAATATTATCGATGCTAGAAAACATGTCATGAAAACCTATTTTTGTATTTTTTTGATTTTTTTAATTTTCTATTTTCTTTTTTGAAAAATTTATATCAAATGAAAAATCATTTTGGGTTATTATGTTTTCTTATATACATATAATACATAGGATATACCGCAAGTTACCACCATTACTCGTCTTTTTTCCTTTGTCGGACGTTTTAGAGTTTTTGGAGACATGCTTCACATACCAAGCTTTTCGATCAACAAGTTGAATCTTTCTCGTTGCAAGGGTTTGGTGAAGATGTCAACCAGTTGATATTCTGTCCGAACAAAGTATAGTTTCACTATTCCATTTTCCACTTGCTCCTTTATAAAATGGTAGCGTACATCAGTGTGCTTAGCTCTAGAGTGTTGTACGTTGTTGCAGCATAGAGCAATTGCACTTTTGTTGTCGCAGTACAGAGGAATCTTATTGAATTGAAATTCATAATCTGTTAGCTGTGAACGCATCCATAGGATTTGAGTACAACACCCAGATAAGGCAATATATTCAGCCTCTGTACTCGAGATCGCAGTGCTTTTTTTCTTCTTGGAAGACCAGCTAACAAGTTTATCACCTAAGAACTGAGTGCTTCCTAACGTACTGCGTCTACTGTCCTGACACCCTGCGTGAACTACGTCTGAATATGCTGTTAGAGACATACCGGTATCGTTCGAGTACCAGAGACCCATGTTAATGGTTCCCTTTAGGTATCGAAAGATCCGCTTAATCGTATTTAAGAGCTTTCGACAGGCTTTGCCTGATACCGGGCACATAAGCAGACTGCATAAATAAGGTCAGGTCTATTGGATGTCAGATACATGAGGGATCCAATCATGCCACGGTAAAGTGTAGCATCAACTGGTGTCCCTTGTAGATCTTCATCCAGTTTATTTTTTTCCACCATAGGTGTGTGATGAAATCAAATAACGTCGCTTTATTATATCATCTATCCCATCTATTTTGCCCACTTTTATATATTTATTGCATTATTTGGTACTTAATTGCTTTAAAGTTGATAAATGCAGTAATTCATGAGTGTTTTGTGAAGACAAGCTAAAAGGCGCATAATTTAGAGCTAAAACGAAGACATTTGAAGATTGCTGAAAATTCATCAATACGCCGTATCCAACTAAAGAGATAGGACGTATCTGCGCCAAGACTTCACAAGAAAATAGGTTTGACCAATTTCCAATACGGCGTATTCACTCTATCTACATACGACGTATCCATGAAGATAACTATTCGAAGATACAGTAAATCAAGTAAATTGGGAAAGATATCACTGATTGATATGAACGTAGTGCGCACTCAAAGGAATCCAGCCCAATACGCCGTATCAACCTTACTGGATACGGCGTATCGAGTCTTTTTCTGACACTATAAATAGAAGACTCAAAAAATGAGTTTTCAGTGTGCAATATCATATTCTTTATAGCATACTCACTAAAGACGAATTTTAGAAGAGAAGATCAGCCACCAAGGTCAAGCATTGATCACGAATCCATAGAAGACATCGTGTAATTTTTACTCTCTTAATTGTTCGATTTTCATTGTTTGATTACGCTTGTATAATTACAATGGTTGTGGGCTAATACCCTCGGGTATTAGCCATCTTAGTGAAAGTTTAATGTTTGGTTTGTTTTAAAATCGATTTCTTAATTTATCATTGATTGTTTAATTATTTTTATCACCTCATACTTGTTTATGTGTTTGAATATGCGATCTATCATTCAACTGGATCTAGTGATACGGACCAAGTAATCTAGATACCAGGATAGCTCTCCATATCGTGTTTCATATTACTGGACCAATAGGATCACAAATAACGTTCTGTCTTTGTCTTTTGATTATGAGCTTAGTTAGACCGGTAGGTGACCCGTTTATGTTTCAGCAATCATGCTCTTAATTAACTGATAAAGATTGTAATAGTGGACTACCAGTATATTAAACACCGTCAAACAAATTAGTGGGTAAAGTCCTGTTGGGCTAGGGTTTCAACAGGATCACCACTGCTTTAATTTTCTAAGATAGATTATAATTAAACTAAAGGATGCTTTATATCGCTTCGAGATAAGTAAATCATTGCACTAAAACAAACAAACCAGCATTGAACCAGATTTAATATGGCTAATACAGTTTTTTATTATTTGGCTTTATCTTCTAATCTTCTTCTTTTGTGTTTATTGTGTATTGAATTGGTATTTGTTTCCACCAAACCTGTGCCAGTCTCTCTGGCTGAAAACCCCCATATCTTTAGACAACGTACATAGAATAGGTTTAACCAGTAAATAAACTAATTAAAATACTGATAGAATATAGGATTAATGTTCCACTCTTAGTGTTCGACACCCTACTTATCGCGAACTCCATCTTGACCGGGTACACTACTCATTAAAGTGTTGTTTTAGGTTTGTCGGCTAAATATAAATGTAAAACTTGATAATCAAATAATTGACCCTACACGACCGCACATCAGCTTTTTGGCGCCGTTGCCGGGGGGTGAAATAATTAAACCTTATTCTTATCAGTATTTCTAACTATTAATTAATTAGTTTAGTGTAATCTAATTATTTAAATTCAGTTTGTATTTATTTGCATTGTTTGTTTAAATTCCCGCATTTAATTGTTATAAAAAGTATTCTATTCTGACTGATCACCTGATACGCCATATCCACCAGTTGAATACGACGTATCAAACCTTCCGTTCAGGACAACGTATTAAGTTTTACTATCTAAACGGCGTATCTGTTTTCCAAACAATATGGCGTATTCAGTTACCTTTATACGGCGCACTGATATTCAACAGACCTATACGGCGTATTCAAATCAATTGAATACGGCATATCTGTCAACTGATACAGTAACAGTAGTAAAAATCCATTTGTTTTGATTCTATATTTGATTTCTCTCATTAGGACATATCCTACTGATTTATTGTCATTTGTTTCACATAGTGCATGACAAGAAGTTCTACCAAGGAACTACTCTCACCCCCGAAACAAAAATTTCGTCCAAAAAGGAGGCTTTTCGATCCACCAAGTCTCGTAGAATCGAATTCACCGGTGTTCGATCATAATTTTGACATCAAGGAACAATCAGAGGAAGAAGTAAGAGAAATAATGACGGAAACAATATAGCAGTATATGAGCAAAACCTGAGAGAATTACGGGTCGGGCGTTACTAGGCCCATAATCAACCAAGACACCCCTTTGAATTGAAGGGGAAATTTTTTCAAGGAACTTTGTGATAATACTTTCAGTGGCTCGGAACACAAAGATGAAAATGAGCACATCGAAAAGGTTCTAGAGATTGTTGACTTATTTCACATCCCAAAAGTAACTCAAGATCAAATCATGCTTCGAGCCTTTCATGTATCCCTCACTGGAGCTGCAAGTAGATGGCTAAGGAACCAGCCATCAGGATCAATTACAACCTGGGAGGTTCTCAAAACTAAATTTCTGAACAAATACTGTCCACCTGCCCGTACCGCAAAGAAAATAGAGGAAATCAACAACTTCCAGCAGGAACTCGATGAAAGTCTTTTCCACACATGGGAAAGATTTAAAGAATTACTAATGAAGTGTCCTCAGCATTATTTGACCGATATGCAGGAAGTCATCTTGTTTTACAATGGGCTTGATGTTCCAAATTGACAAATTCTAGACTCAAAAGGTGCCATACCTTCCAAAACTACTGCTGATGCTAAAATAGCCATCCAAGAAATGGCT
>BQNB010135937.1:4399-18080 GCA_026074375.1 Tanacetum coccineum
ATTTTTTATAAAATGTTACAAACATTTTTATAACTTTTACAAAATATTTTTTACATTTAAAAGAAATATTTTATTCAAAATAAATATTTTGAATTCAAATTTTCTACCAAAAACGGCTATAAATGTTCCAGAAAACACCTCCTCTGAAAAAGACAAAAAAAGGAGCGTCTTGGCCTGGGCGGCCCCTTTAAATATAAGGGCGGCCCCCTTAGTGATAAGGGGACCGGCCATAGAGCTAAGGGGGTTGGCTAGACAAAAAGCTTCACAGCTTTGCCTATAAATATTGGACTGTTCCCTACTGATTTTCTCACCTCTTGCACACACATTCTTTTGGTTCTAAATCAGTTTATACTTTTCTTTAATTCCTTTAATCATTAAATCATAAGCTTTGTTTCCAAGTGATTCAATCTTAGATCCTCAAGTGCAAGAGAAGAATACTTCCTACCATCGAATGAAGAACTATTATAGTTTAGTGTGTTCTTGTAACATAGTTACAATAGTGTTATATCTTGTAAATCATTTATGTATATTGTGAAAGGTGTGTATAGTAGTTAGATTGTTGTGATCATAGGAAGGTTAGTTAGATCGTAGTGATCGTCAAGAGTTTAGATAGATCAGGGAGATCTTGTTAGTGTTTAGGTGAAGTGTAGTGAAGTTGTAAAGCATAGTGAAGTTGTGAAGTGATGTGAAGTAGTGAAGTGTAGTGAAATTGTGAAGTAAAGTGAAGTAGTGAAGTGAAGAGAAGTTGTGAAGTGAAGTGAAGTTGTGAAGTAGTGCGGTTAGTATTTTAATCCTCAAAATACAAAAGTTGTGATAGATTGGTTCTAGCTAAGATTATGTTAGGAATACGAAATTTCTAAAAATGTCTCGGTCACTTCATAGATATCGGTAAATGGCTCGTATAGTAATATTTGGAAACTTAGTGGGCTAGTTAGTCCAAGGCCCATGGAAAGCCCATGCAAGTCAAGGCCCAACCGGCCAATTACTAAGTATAAATACCCTCTCTACACATGGAGAGAGTGTTGGTTCTCTTTGTAATTCACACATAACCATTCCATTTTTCCTTTTTTACTTTCTCTCTCTAGTTCATCTTTTGTGTGAAATGAGTTTTTTTCAATTGATATCAAGAGCCATGGTTCTAACTTGGTTCCTTTAGTTATTTTTGTTGTGGTGACTTATTTTTTCGCTTATTGGATTCATCTTATCTTATAGCTTATTTAGGTTCGGCTTAAATTTTTACTTGCAAAAACAAAACAAGTTTTTTTCCTCACTTTACTGTTTGTTATGGGCTATTAAATCATTGGGCTTCATGTCATAATTGTTTACATAACAAAGCGCTACAAAAAGGATTCAAACTTATTTTATGCAAATATTTAGTCAAACTCGCTACTGATGGTTGTGGTTCACAAGGCTTATTCTTTTGGTTTTGGTTTTTTGTGCATCTTTCATACAGAGGTCTCGGCTTATTCTTTCTGCTTTTCTTATTTGATGAAATAGACCAAAACTGTTTCAAAACTGTTTCTACTTTTCTTAGCTTATTTGTCTAGTGGCATAATACTCTTTCAAAACTGTTTTTTAAAAGCTTATTTGGTAAACTCTGTTTCGTGGCTTAATATCTGTTTAAACCATCTTCTTTATTTTGTTTATTTTCTGGGCTTATTCTTGTGGTTGCTTATATTGTACGCGGGTTGAACAAGAAGAAAGGGCGGTTTGTGGAACGAAACAAGTTCAATCACCGCTGAAACAAGAGTCGAAGAAAGGTGCGCACAAGGTGTTTGATATTTGGTCGATCCGAATTCGCAGCACTCTTAGGCCCCGAATTAGCAACCAAGAGTCAAACGAATTTGCAACTCTTTGACATACGAATTTGCAATATCCTTTTGTTCCACGAATTGGCAATCCTTCTTTGACATACGAATTTGCAAAATCCTTTGTCACACGAATTTGCAACTCTTATAAGGAACCGAATTCGCAACATCCATTTGTCAACCGAATTAGCAACTAAAAAGAATAAAACTATACACGTTTAAGTCATATTCGGGTTTTCGGTTTCGAGTGACCGTTTCAACAGCGGACTTAAGACTTATACCGTTGTGATCGTGACTCATTTTCGATCAACGTGGTATATTTGGTTTTTACCGACGATAACCGTATGACTCCGCGAGCAACAAAACACATACTGTTACGTTTTTTATAATATTAACGAAGAAGACAAAGTTGAAATAAGAGGGAAACGTGTTCTTTTATTATTATTATTCAACTATTATTCGAAATTGTCAACATTAGTCCCTGGATTTCAAGACATTTCATCAATAGTCCTTTCTTTGTTCATAAGTCCTTCAAAGGAAATTGCCATTACACCGTTAGTCCTTGGTTTTTATCAAACCACCGTTTGCCCTCAAAACTGAATCGTGGTTGCACCGTTTGTCCTTATTTGAGTTTTAATCAACTGATACTCATTTTAAGTTCAACTTTTGTGCACCGTTCATCGTTTTTAGCTCATTAATCGTTACAAAAGCTCATGTACTTCAATAACAACAACGATTTCTCAACAATTAATTATTGTTTCACGGTTTCTTCTTGATTTTGTAAAATCCCGCGAAAGATTCAATTCTTTTCTCGGTTTAAATCACAGATTTGTAAAATCTCATGAACAGTAATTGATTTCAAACCACAACAAAATTATTTAATCTACTTAAGATCCTTAAATTTCACACATCGAATTTCAATAGAATCTTTGAATTCTAATTTTCCAGAGAGAGAGATGCATCAGTTGCAACAAATGCAAGACAAGGCAAAGGAAGAGGTTGCGATGATTTCCATCAATTTTTGACTACTTCATTCACCCCGTCAAAGGCCCTTTCCAACACGGGACTTAATAGAACTCGAATGAGGATAGTTTTTTTCAAACGGGCCTTTTTGCATCACATCTTTTGATCAAAGATGTTCAAACTTTCACAGACCAATGTTACTAGGAACTTGGAATACTACTAGAAAAGAACACTTGACAAAGAAGAATTTCAAGAAACTGGATCCGTGGATGCTTTTAGAGTACTCAAGAAACAGTTTCAGCGGTTCATCAATTTCCGATACTATTTCGATGATGATGATGGTCTAATGATACACAAGTTCTTTCTAGCATATACTCGAACCGAGGTTCGACAGTTCCGTGATACATTGATCCAACACATGTAATCTGTTAAGAAACTCCCTCCAGTGAAGAAAGAGCCTGCAATATAAATGAGAGTAAATGACACAGGGTAGAGATGAAAATCAGTATGCATTACAAAAAGGAAAGGTTGATTCGGAAAAAATATTGGATGCTGATTTGGTTGTTACAGAAAGCAGTAGGACAGAATCAGAAAAGCATGTTTCAAACAGCAGATCCAGGAATGATAAACCTTACAGGAAGCAGATAGTCAACCGCTGGAATGACAAAAACAACCATGCTGAGGTACAACCGTTGCGTAAACATAATCTACTTCTAATGAACCAACCGGACGATTCTGTTGCAATCTGAGTCCATTTATGCACATATTTGTTGGAAAAGGTTGATAGAAATACCGGTAACTTTCTGATTCAGACACATATGTGTCATAGGGAAGGAGAAATTGACCAGAATCTAAAAAGATTCAAGTTCATGTCCCGTTACTTGATCCATCATTTGATAACAAAGGGCAACTGAATTTTCAAACCAATCTCTCGAGTTTGAAAAAAATTTCTCCAAAAAGACCGTTTCCAACTTCCAAAAAAGACTTTATCAAAATAAAAACACTTGTGTTAACATGGAACTTAAGTACAAAGATCAAGTTTTTCAAAATGGGGCAACATGTCAAATTTTAAATGAAACAAGTAATAAAGCCAAGAATTAAAAGGGAAATTGAGGTCTTGAAACAATCAATATGCGTATTGGAACATAGTTTGGCTAAAATTAACTTGCATAGAATGAGAATTGCAGTGAAGGAAAATGAGCATTTGAAACAAACTTAACAAAGATGCGTTTACGATTCTATCAAAAGAGTACGAGCTCACAAAAGACACAGATAATGACTCACTGATTGCTCAAGGGGATAAAGAAGTAAGACTGTTGAAACTGCTGATTTAAGAGGCTCAGATTCAGGAAAAAAAGTGGGTGGGTTTTTGCGAATTCAACGATTGAAAAACAATTTAAGGGAAATTAAAAGGAAATCCGGGATACTAATTTTTGCAAAACCATCAATCTTGGAAAACCGTTTTACAACCACCCAGAAACCAATCATTTGTTAACAACCGAAATATGCGTGTATTAAAGTCTGAAGCCCTAATTTTCTAAAACCACGACGGTTTGCCACCCAAGTTGATGTGAATCACGTATTGTCAAAACCATTCACTCAACATTATTGCCTAAGGAAAATAATATGCATTTTGCAAAACCTAATCATATGAGTTGCATCTAGCTCATCAGGAATAGTTCATAAGAACATGCCAAGATGTTATTCCAATGACATGGTTCATAATCACTAATCTAAAAGAAGCTCAGAAAAAGACACAAGAAAAAGACAGGAATTCAAAAACTAGTGTGAGGCCTCCTGCTAAATCTCAAAACACTACTAAGAGTTGCAAATCAAAACATAGGAGCAATAATCAAACATCTAGGGTTTTGCCAACATCTAAAGTAGTTTCCCACGATAACTGCTATGCCAAAACAGATCGACTCTAGAATTCTATACCATTCTCTGACACAAACACTTTGTTTGCTCAACTTGTCAGAAGTGTGTCTTTAGTGCAAATCATGATGTCTGTATTACTAAATTCCTTAAAGAAGTGAATTCTTATGTTATTCAATCCCCTAAGACTAGAGACATTACCAAACACGTTGAACTAACGAGTCACACTCAGAAACCTATATACAGATTAATAACCAGGACCATAGTTTTCTCCCAATAATATGTCTGCTGTGCATGAGAAGAAACCAAACACTCCAGATCTGCCTAAGGTGGAGTACCGACGCGGTAGAATTTTTAAACTGTTGGTCTTAGGTGGTTCCAACAAAAAGAAATACACCTCTATCACACCAAGGTTGACCGAAAACACCTAAATGGTCAAAAGAAGAATCACTAACCCATTATGAATGCGAACAACCTCTTAAGTCAGTGCAGTTGACTCTATCTTTAGACTGCAGGTACACCCTTTAATCATAACAAGGAAGAGACTTAGAGTTTTTGTGTTGTTGACAAAGTAAATGACGAAGAATCAAAGCTCAAGGGATTTTCACAAACACGAACAGTTCTCCAATAATGCTCAATGAGTTTAAAGAACAATAATAACTGTGCAGGGTATTTTTTATATCCATGCCATAAACTTCTCCATAAAGTCTACATTTCATAAGGATCATCTTCGAATGTACACAAATGATTAAAAAAACTGCTATGGCGTCTGTAGACAACACTTCATGCCCCGTTCCTCAAAGAAAAGAAAGGTGCACGCTTTAGTGCGCTTTATCTTCAAGAGAAGAGAAATCTTCTTGTTTTCGACCATCTCATCACAATATATATTCTCATAACTCGGATATTATAACAAGTGAGGTCAATGTACATTAACTTGTATTTTAGCTCACTTGGTTAATCAAAAATGGCAATCACATATGCAATTTTTTGAAGGGGAGAAAATTTATGTCAAAATGGCTTCCTACAAACAAACAAGACCGGCAATTTAGGACCCGCTACGTTTCACGAAATGACTCCTGGCATAATCAATTCAGGACCATTCTCATCACAATGACAAATCACATTAGCTCTGATATTATATCCAAGTGGATGGCAATGAAGGCATTAACTTTATATTATGCTTTCTTGGTTAATCAAAAATGGCAATCACATATGCAATTTTTGAAGGGGAGAAAAGTTATGGTCAAAATGGCTTCTGAACACAGCAGTTCAGGACCCGCACTTCATGAAATGACTCCTGCAATAATCAGTTCAGGACTCGTGCCAAACCCTCCTCATTCAACACCGTTTGGTACCACCGCAAGAACTAATTAGGATATATTATTCAAACCGATGTTTGATGAATTACTCACTCCTCCACCAAGTGTTGATCTCCCAGCCCCTGAAGTTATTGCTCCAATTTATGAAGTAGTTGCTCTAGTTCCCGCTGTACCAGCCGGTTCACCTTCCTCAACAACAGTTGACCTAGATGCACCATCACTAAGTAACTCTCAAACAACACCCGAAACTCAACCTCTCGTCATTCCTAACGATGTTGCAGAAGACAATCATGATATTAAAGTTGCACACATGTATAATGATCCGTTCTTTGGTGTTCCTATTCAAGAAGTTCATTATGATCAATCTTCATCATCGGATATTATTCATACAATTGTGCATCCCGATCACCAAATTTCTGAACACAATAGCAAATGGACTAAGGATCACCCACTTAAAAATATAATCGGTGAACTCGATAGACCAGTTTCCACAAGGCTGCAGTTACATGAGCAAGCTCTTTTTTCTCTAACTAACGATGCTTTCCTCACAGGCTGTTGAACAAAGACGTATAAAGATGACTTGACTCCAAATCCAGCTGGATCGAAAAGCAATGCAAGAAGAGCTAAATGAGATCGAAAACGCCTTGAAGTATGGTAGTCTCGTACCCCGACCAGAACAAGTTATGGTTATACTTTAATGAATCTAAACATAACTAGATTAACTGGAGTATTCTAAAAAACAAGGCTCGATTAGTGACGTATGGTTACCGTCAAGAAGAGGGTATTGATTTTGAAGAGTCTTTTGCTTCGGTTGTAAGATTAGAGGCTATAAAGGATTTTTTCCTCGATGCGTTGCTCGCACACAATGAACATGGTCGTCTACCAAATGGATGTCAAGACTGCGTTTCTGAATGGTAATTTGCGGGAAGAGGTTTATGTTACCAAGCCAGCCAGACGGTTTTGTAGATCCAGATAACCCCAATCACAATGTACAGACTAAAAGAAAGCTTTTTTTGTGGCTTGAAACAAGCTCTTAGCGCGCGACGGTATGACATGTGTCTTCATTCCGTAAATCCCAAGAACTCTCCAAAGGCTCAGTGGATCCTAGCTCGTGTCATCCGTAAGAAGGCAATGAATACTTCTGGAACAAAGTATAATGTTCGCTGACAAGTATCTTTGCTAAGGAAATCTCTACACCTGAACTTTTGAGACATATTATCTTAAAATCATGTGTTCAAAATTTAAGATGTCAATGATGGGAAAAATCTCATTTTTCTTAGGATTACAGATTTTTCAAAATTCCCAAGGCATCATAGTAACTACTAGTCAAAATAGCCCTTGAATCTTTAATGAACTACGATTTGATTCTTGTGACCCAGTGGTATACTCTCCCAAGGTGGAGAAATCCAAACTGATGAGAATAAAGAAGGGAAAGACCGTTGACCCATCACACTTAACATAGGTATGATTGGCACCCCTCCTTTATCTCACTAGCCAGTAGACCTGACATAACAATTTTGATATATGCATGGTGCCCGTTATCAGCTCGGCCTACCGAAAGAGCCACTTACATGCGGCAAAAGGATCTTTCGTATCTAAAGGAACCCGGATCACTCGGGGACAATGGGTATCCGAAGGATTCTTCAATTACACTAACAGAATTGCAGATGCGATCAGCTGGGTTGTAAGGGGGCTACACGCTTTAGCACATCTGTTAGTATGCATTTTCTGGAGATAGACTTGTGTATGATGGTCATCAAAAAGGGCCGAAAAGCGCTGCGATTTCAGTACTGAAGCCTGAATATATTGCTAATGTCGATGTTTGTGCTCAAATTATTTGGATGAGATCACAGCTTACCGACTATGGCCTTAGATTCAATAAAATTCCAATGTACTATGATAACAAAAGCGTTATTGCCTTATGCTGCAACAACGTTCAACATTCCAGATCAAATCATATAGACATCAGATTTCACTTTATCAAGGATCATGTTGAGAATGGTGTGATCGAACTTCACTTTGTCAACACGAAGTATCAACTAGCGGACATCTTCACTAAACCCCTATACAGAGAAAGAATTGAATTTCTTATCAACAAGCTGGGAATGCGGAGTTTTACGCCGGAGACTCTAAAACAATTGGCAGATGAAGTTGATGAATAGTGGTGGTACCTATTCAAATATCCTGTATCATATGTATATATATTAAAACCATAAAAACCAAAAAGATTTTTCATTTTTTTAGAAATTTTTATAAAAACAAAATACAAAAATATAAAATTCATAAAACCAAAGAAAAAATTAAAAAATGAGAAAATATAAAAAGAGGTAATAATGGCATGTCTTCTGAAAATCGATAACATTTACGGTCTTAGAAATGTCATTCAATAATGATACGAGGCTGTAAATGAAGTTCGAGTAGAAGTTCCAAATGTTTTCAAAACATGCCAAATGGCTTGCTATTATTTCAGATAGCAACCCGGTCTTCATCTTAAAGGCAAGTATTTCAAAAAGAAAACTTGACCTCATAACGAGAATTTATTCTCGGGCATGGTCTACTTTATGACCATGCAAAGGCTTGTGTTTACTTTGCAACACAACCCGTGCTTCCTATATTACCATAAGTGTACGTGTCAGTGCACTTATGTGTTAAAATAAGAGAAATCTTATTTTTATTGATAAAAAGTTGTCTTCATAATGAATCAGTGTTTTCAGTAATCACAAAAAGATTTTCAAAGACAATTCGACCACTCAAACAATGACAACAGCTCTTTAAATAGCAAATGGGTCATCATTTGAGGGGGAGAATGTATCATCAAATAATCTTTTAAAATGATCTTTCAAAATAAGTCATGGAATAAACGGATAAAGTTTTGGATACTGACGGATAACAATTTCAAGGGGAGTTAATTTATATTAACTACAAGTACTTTAGATTTCATTTGTTTAAATCTTTATAGACTTATTTGAAATATAAGACCTAGTGAGTATAGGCTTTAAACGACATTCGATTAATATAGCCAACACCTCATAGTTGTAAAAGACGTAGGATTGTTTGGAAATAATCAACTAGTTTTAATAGCCTTGAAGTTGATTCTCACGGGATAGATCTAAGCTTAGTTATACCTCAAACACGATCTCTAATATGTGTGCATACAAGGTTTTGCTGATTCCGAGGTGTCGAAACCAGTAAGGGGAAAGGAGTAGATGTATACTTGATAGAGTCCATGACCTTCTTTTGAAGTCGCCTTCTTTAAATTTTAGGTCTTTGTTTGTTTCTTTTGGGTGCACTATTTCAATCACATGGTGGAAGAGACATCTCGTCATTAGTCAGTATGCATCATTTGAGTCCCTAGAGGGAAGTGTTGGGAGTATAATTATTTAAAACGTGAGAAGAATTCTTTCTGATTCAATAAATGCTTCCTCAAACGGTTAATCACTAAGCTTATTTTTTTAAAAGAGAGTAGAATAGTTGACAAAAGAGGTACACATAGGTTTGATAATTATGATGATTCCTTAAGTTAGTCAGTATTCTGCAGAAAGAAATGAGTACATTTGGGACTTAGTTGACGTATGTGTTATCATTTTCGGCTACTTAGAAGGAATAATTGTGACATCTGAGACTTAGTTGACGTTGGTGTTACAATTTATATCATAACCATCCTGAAGAGAGAAATGCGCTCATTCGGGACTTAATTGAGTTTGGTGTTGCGATATCAAATTCTTGAAAGGGTTAATCGTGTACTTTGGATATCTGGGCTTTATACATCAAGACTGCTTGATGCGGCTTGCAAGAAAGTTCTGAATCTACTCAAGAAAGGATTGCTGGTTTAGGGGGAAGCTAAGACAACATCAACACCGACATCACCAACCACACAAGCTCAAGTTACATATGTATCTGAATCTGTTTCATACTCAAAGTCTGAAGCAAAGACTTTCGTAACTTGGAAAGAAAGTTGAAGCAATGCCGAAGAGTGCTTGGACAGAGAAAGATCATATTGACAAATTCTTGATAGAAAGAAGGTTAATGAGGAGTTTAGAAATATACGTTGGTGGATGATTGTACGAAGGAGACCTACAGCTGCTACAAAGGACCATATGATTTTATCATATGATGTTCTCATCATTCAGGTCAAATCTTCGTATATAATAAACATGTGAATATGTACATAAGTAGTAAAAGACTTAGGCTTATGTGGTGTTCGAGTACGATGCTTTTTCAAGAATTTTTCACAAAATTTAAAATCTTTCAAAATTTCGTACTCAACACTATATCATATCCCTCATACTTTGAGGGGGAGCATTAAAATATTCCTGATAGTTATTATGTAATATTTTGTCCCCGAACGTTTAATCAATTGGTATCCAAAATATCAAGGGATTAACATTTTGGATAAGGGGAGAAAATATGATTAAACTGAACCTAATTTGTATTGAAATGTGATCATATAAAATGGACTCAATGCACTCTAAACTTAACATGTACTATGATTACGGTGCACATGTTAAGGGGGAGCTTTTAGTGATGATGAAAAACTCTCAAAGTGTAAATCTTTTGATATTTATATCAAACACTTTGATTGAACTTTTCAATGATTTTGGTTTTGATTGTGATGGAATACCCAAAAGACTGACCATGTACTTAAATTTATGGAGTTATAAGGTGGTTAGGCATAGGTATTCAAATCCCATGATCCATCCAGAACTGGAGGGATCTACCCAGGGATATCCACTAAATAGTGTAGAAGTCCTTAGGTGTGATACAAAAGGAGAAAAAGTGAGAATCAAGAATAATGCCGACTGAGATGAAGCTAACACTGGAAAAAACCCAACAAGGTGTTACTTATGAAGTCTCGGTAAGCATTGAAGGGGTTGAAGAATGAAAAAGAAATGTAAGGATAAAGGGTGAAAAGAAAAAAGCCCTCCATACACTTAGGCAGAAACCGGGTCAATACATAATCTGTCGGAAACATTAAGTTATTTTCTGACATTGAAGACAGTCATAGACCCAGTGACGCTATGCACAACCCCTCCTAGCCACTCAAGGTCTCTCAACAGACTCTTGTTTCATTTCTCACGGAGATTACACACATTTCTATCAACTTTCTCACTCCGAGTTAGTTGATATTGAAAAGGTGGCAGTCTGCTCCAGCCTTCGATCACTAAAAACAAAGTGCACTATTGAGTCTAGAGCCAAAAGAGATCATCCATAAATCTCATTAAGACACTTGTAAAATTATACTTGTTAAGTCATACAATGTGAATAACAAAATATATATTAAGAGTCCTACGCATTATCTTTGTGATTTTGCCAGAACATCCGAGTGATACCTAAGCGTTCACAATGAAGATGGAAATCCTGCTTGAGCCAACATCAAACAAGCTCTCGGCAGGTGACTTGTGCGATTCTCATGAATCAAACTTGTAAACAACTGGAAAGCAACAATAGTGCGATTCTATATGAATCAAACTTGTTCCAGGTTATGGATCTACGATTGATGAATTTTGAAATGCTAAAACTCTCGATGTGTCACAAAACCACTTTAGCAAGTGACACATTGATTGATTTTCAAATCAATTTTTCTATTTAATTGGTGAGACAGTAACTCACTGGTTCACTCTTATCGTGTTGTATGCTTTGAGACGTTCTGATAACGAGAACATGCTGAGTATGATGAATCTAATACATATGTGTTAGAAAGATTCAATACTACAGCTGGAAATCCTGTTAAGAAGATTCTTCTTAAATTGAATCTATCTGATCACAGGTCGATCTTCACGGATTCGAAGGTTACTCCAACCAAACACGAGCGAATGACAAAGCCATATTCATCCCCCTACTTTATTGCTAACTGTTTTATTTCAGGAATATATAAAGATGGTTATGGAGGTACCTGGTTCCAGCTGACTCACAGATAGCCGTATGCTCATACTCGACCGACAGTTATAAAGATACCATGAAAGCTCAAGTACATGTTTCAAGACTTTCGCTACTCTGATACCGCACGTCTTTCTTGAAGTGACGAGGCATTAAAGTCAAAGAATTTCAAAGAAGTATTCGTCACTTTGATACTGAACGTCTTTCTCGAAGTGACAAAGTGTTAAAGTTAAAGAATATCAAGAAAGATGGTTACACTCGCTTTCAAACATCAAGAATAGTATGAGCATGTCGGTCCAGAAGTCACAAGTTCACAAGATGGCAAAACATACTAGATGGCGAAATGAGATTATGCTTGGTTGATGATCTCAAGGTGTTCAAGATCATTTTCTCATATACAAGTTAAAGTCAAAGGAATGTGCTCCTGCCTAAAAATCAATATAACTACAGCATATTCATAAGAAAAAGTAAAGATTTGAAGTTTACAAGATGAAGACTAAAGATGAAGCATAGTATGCTAGGATTAAAGTTTTGTAAATTGGAGTGACCTCCCTTAGGGGGAGATTGTTAGAAACAAGAAAAGTATCGGTCACTTCCAATATTTAGTAGTCAAAGCCCGTAGTTAGTCAATATTTAGTTTATAAGCTAATATGGCCCAAAGGCCCATGGAAAGCCTTCCAAGGCCCATGGCCAGCCAAATATGTGGTATAAATACCCTCTCCATGCCTTGGAGAGGGTGTTGGTTGGTTGTATTCTCACATTTCACTTAATGCATTCTATGTTATTCATTTTCTCTCTCTAGAAAATACTTCCTTCCTTCCACTTTCTCTCACTAGTTCTTGGTTTATATATCAATGATTACAGGTATTCTACAGATTAGAACTCGACATTTGGCTTAGTGTCGGAAATCGATGTAAGCTTAGTTGTGTACGGTTTTCTTCGCCTAAAGGAAGCTTGTTGACATAGTGAAGAAAACTCTCGAGTTTGGTGCTCGGGGAGTGGAGTAGGGCGAAGAGGTGCTTCGTTACCGAACCACTATAAATCCTTGTGTTGTGGTTTGATCTTTCTAACTCTTATCTCTTATCTCTTATCTTGCATATTTATTTCATATCTTGTTTATTTAGTTATATTGTTCATATTATTCACATCTTGAATTCACATAAAGTCGAATCTAAGTTTTTATAAACAAACTATACATTAAATTAAAAAGCGGTAAACTATTCAACCCCTCATCTAGTTTCCCATAGTTAGGGGTTTATGATTTTTGGTATAGGGTTTAGTGGTTAGGGGTTTAGGGTTTTTGGTATAGATTTTAGAATTAATGTATATATCACTTGTGATATTATATCTAGTGGTTAGGGGTTTAGAGTTTTTGGTATAAAGTTTAGTGGTTAAGGGTTTAGGGTTTTTCATATATATTTTGAAGTTTATGTATATATATCACTTGTGATATTATACCTAATGGTTAGGGGTTTAGGGTTTTTGGTATAGGGTTTAGTGGTTAGAGGTTTAGGGTTTTTGATATAGGGTTTAGTGGTTAGGGAGGAGGGTTTAGGGTTTTTGGTATCGAGTTTAGCGGTTAGTGGTTTAGGGTTTGGGTATAGCGTTTAGTGGTTAGTTGTTTAAGGTTTTTGGTATAGGTTTTAAAGTTTATGTATACATCATTTGTGATATAATACATAGTGGTTAGGGGTTTAAGGTTTTTGGTATAGATTTTAAAGTTTATGTATACATCACTTGTGATATTATATCTAGTGGTTAGTAGTTTAGAGTTTTTGGTATATGTTTTAGTGGTCAGGGGTTTAGGGTTTTTGGTATAGATTTTAAAGTTTATGTATA
>BQNB010135938.1:0-13934 GCA_026074375.1 Tanacetum coccineum
AACGATAATCATACGAGACTTACAAACCGACGCTTAAAGCATACGAAATACATTCCAAATGACAAACTACTCCAAATCAAGTTCTCCCATGTTATTGTAAACTTCGTGAAATAGTGCGGCTGAATTAACTGTGTGTTGTTCCGAATGCGTATACACATCCACCGTTGCCACGAGTACCGTTATCTTATCAAGCAAGTGCTTGCAGTGTAAGCACTCTGCATTTCTTAAAGTTCTCGGAGAATAAATGGGAGTCAATGAAGATCCTGGAGAATAAATTGGAGTCAATGAAGATTTTGGAGAATAAATTAGAGTCATTGAAGCTCCAGGAGAACCAACCAGTCAACGGACTTGTTCATCTTTCCATAAAAAAATTCATATCGAATCGTCCGTTGAACATCTAATGTACAACGATAGCATATCGACTCTTCCGTTGAATATCTAATGTACAGCAATAGCATATCGACTCGTCCGTTGAACATATAATGTACAACGATAGCATATCGACTCGTCCGTTGAACATCTAATGTACAACGACAACCCATCGATTCGTCCGTTAAACATCTAATGTACAATGATAACACATCGACTCATTCGTTGAACATCTAATGTACAACGATAACATATCGACTCATCCGTTGAACATCTAATGTACAACAATAACATATCGAATCGTCCGTTGAACATCTAATATACAAAGATAGCATATAAACTCGTCCGTTGAACATCTAATGTACAACGATAACACATCAACTACTCCGTTGAACATCTAATGTACAACAATAACATATCGACTCATCCGTTGAACATCTAATGTACAACGATAACACATCGACTCATCCGTTGAACATCTAATGTACAACGATACCATATCGACTCATCCGTTAAACATCTAATGTACAACGATAACACATCGACTCATCCGTTGAACATCTAATGTACAACGATACCATATCGACTCATCCGTTAAACATCTAATGTACAACGATAACATATCGACTCATCCGTTGAACATCTAATGTATAATGATACCATATCGACTCGTCCGTTAAAAATCTAATGTACAACGATAACACATCGACTCATCCGTTGAACATCTAATGTATCATGATAACATATCGACTCATCCGTTAAACATCTAATGTACAACGATAACACATCGACTCATCCGTTGAACGTCTAATGTATAACGATAACATATCGACTCATCCGTTTAACATCTAATGTATAACGATAACATATCGACTCATCCGTTAAACATCTAATGTATAATGATACCATATCGACTCATCCATTCAACATCTAATGTACAATGATAGCATATCGACTCATCCGTTAAAGATCTAATATACAACGATAGCACATCGACTCATTCGTTGAACATCTAATGTACAACGATAACATATCGACT
This sequence comes from Tanacetum coccineum, assembly GCA_026074375.1. NCBI lineage: Eukaryota > Viridiplantae > Streptophyta > Magnoliopsida > Asterales > Asteraceae > Tanacetum > Tanacetum coccineum. The sequence goes on from BQNB010135938.1 coordinate 1,409, forward strand.
CATTTGTTGAACATCTAATGTACAACGATACCATATTGACTCATCCGTTGAACATCTAATGTACAAGGATATCATATCGACTCATCCGTTGAACATCTAATGTACAACGATACCATATCGACTCATCCATTGAACATCTAATGTACAACGATACCATATCGACTCATCCCTTGAACATCTAATGTACAACGATACCATATCGACCTATACGTTGAACATCAAATATACAACGATACCATATCGACTCATCCGGTGAAAATCTAATGTACAACGATATCATATCGACTCATCCGTTGAACGTATAATGTACAACGATACCATATCGACTCATCCGTTGAACATCTAATGACAACGATAGGATATCGACTCATTTGTTGAACATCTAATGTACAACGATACCATATCGACTCATCTGTTGAACATCTAATGTACAACGATAACACATCGACTCATCTGTTAAACATCTAATGTACAACGATAACATATCGACTCATTATTTGAACATCTAATGTACAACGATACCATATCGACTAATCCGTTAAACATCTAATGTACAATGATACCATATCGACTCATCCGTTGAACATCTAATGTACAACGATAACACATCGACTCATCTGTTAAACATCTAATGTACAACGATAACATATAGACTCATTATTTGAATATCTAATGTATAACCATACCATCTTGACTCATCTGTCGAACATCTAATGTACAACGACAGCGTATCGACTCATCCATTGAACAAATGTACAATGATAGAATATCGAGTCATCCGTTGAACATTTAAAGTACAATGATAGCAAATAGACTCATCCGTTGAACATCTGATGTACAACGATAACATATTGACTCATCCGTTGAACATCTAATATACAACGATAACACATCGACTCATCCGTTGAACATCTAATGTACAACAATAACATATCGACTCATCCATTGAACGTCTAATGTACAACGATAACACATCGACTCATCCGTTGAACATATAATGTAAAACGATAACACATCGACTCATCCGTTTTACATCTAATGTACAATGATAACATATCGACTCATCCGTTGAACAACTAATGTACAACGATAACATATCGACTCATCCGTTGAACATCTAATGTACAACGATAACACATCGACTCATCTGCTGAACATCTAATGTACAACGATAACACATCAACTCATCCGTTGAACATCTAATGTACAATGATAGCATCTCGACTTATCCGTTGAACATATAATGTACAACGATTGCATATCGACTCATCTGTTGAACATCAAATGTACAACGATAGCATATTGACTCATTCGTTAAACATATAATGTACAACGATACCATATCGACTCATCCGTTGAACATCTAATGTACAATGATACAATATCGACTCATCCATTGAATATCTAATGTACAACGATACCATATCGACTTATCCATTGAACATCTAATGTACAATGATACCATATTGACTCATCCGTTGAAAATCTAATGTACAACGATATCATATCTACTCAACCGTTGAACATCTAATCTACAACCATATCGACTCATCCGTTGAACATCTAATGTACAACGATATGATATCGACTCATCCGTTGAACATCTAATGTACAACGATAACATATCGACTCATCCGTTGAACAGCTAATGTATACCGTATAGACTCATTCGTTAAACATCTAATGTACAATGATATCATATCGACTCATCCGTTGAACATCTATTGTACAACGATAGCATATCGACTCATCCGTTGAACATCTAATGTACAACGATAACATATCGACTCATCCGTTGAACATCTAATGTACAACGATAACATATCGACTCATCCGTTGAACATCTAATGTACAACTATAACATATCGACTCATCCGTTGAACATCTAATGTACAACGATAACATATCGACTCATCCGTTGAACATCTAATGTACAACCACAACAAATCAACTCATCCGTTGAACATCTAATGTACAATGATAACATATGGACTCATCTGTTAAACATCTAATGTACAACGATAACATATCGACTCATCCGTTGAACATCTAATGTACAATGATAACATATCGACTCATTCGATGAACATCTAATGTACAACGATAACATATTGACTCATCCGTTAAACATCTAATGTACAATCATAACATATCGACTTATCCGTTGAACATCTAATGTACAACGATAAAATATCAACTCATCCGTTAAACATCTAATGTAGAACGATAACATATCATGTTATCCGTTGAACATCTAGTGTACAACGATAATATATCGACTCATCCGTTAAACATCTAATGTATAACGATTACATATTGAGTCATCCGTTAAACATCTAATGTACAACGATAACATATCGACTTATCTGTTGAACATCTAACGTACAACGATTACATATCGAGTCATCCGTTAAACATCTAATGTACAACGATTACATATCGAGTCATCCATTGAACATCTAATGTACAACGATTACATATCGAGTCATCCATTGAACATCTAATGTACAATGATAAATTATCGATTTATCCGTTGAACATCTAATGTACAACGACAACATATCGACTCATCCGTTGAACATCTAATGTATAATGATAACATATCGACTCATATATTGAACATCTAATGTATAACGATAACATATCGACTCATCCATTGAACATCAAATGTACAACGATAACATATCGGCTCATCCGTTGAACATCAAATATACAATGATAACATATCGACTCATCAGTTAATCATCTAATGTACAAGGATAACATATCGAGTCATACGTTGAACATCTAATGTACAACCATAACATATCGACTCATCCGTTGAACATCTAATGTACAACGATTACATATCAACTTATCTGTTGAACATCTAATGTACAACGACAACATATCGACTCATTTGTTGAACATCTAATGTACAACGATAACATATCGAGTCATCCGTTAAACATCTAATGTATAACGATAACATATCGACTCATCCGTTGAACATCTAATGTACAACGATAACATATCGACTCATCCGTTGGACATCTAATGTACAATGATAACATATCGACTCATCCATTAAACATCTAATGTACAACGATAACATATCGACTCATCCATTGAAAATCTAATGTACAACGATAACATATCGACTCATCCGTTGAACATCTAATGTATAATGATAACATATCGACTCATCCGTTGAACATTTAATGTACAACGATAGCATATCGTCTCATTTGTTGAACATTCAATGTACAATGATAACATATCGACTCATCCGTTAGACTTCTAATGCACAACGATAACATATCGACTTATCTGTTGAACATCTATTGTATAACGATAACATATCGAGTCATCCGTTGAACATCTACTGTACAACGATAACATATAAAATCATCCGTTTAACATCTAATGTACAACGATAACTTATCGACTTATTCGTTGAACATCTAATATACAATGACAATATATCAATTCATCCGTTGAACATCTAATGTACAACGATAACATATTGACTCGTCTATTGAACATATAATGTACAATGAGAACATATCGACTCATCCATTGGACATCTACTATACAACGATAACATATCGACTCATCCGTTGAACATCTAATGTACAACGATAACATATCGACTCATCCGTTGAACATCTAATGTACAACGACAACATATCGGCTCATCCGTTGAACATCTAATGTACAAGGATTACATATCGAGTCATCCATTAAACATCTAATGTACAACGATTACATATCGAGTCATCCGTTGAACATCTAATGTACAACGACAACATATCGACTCATCTATTAAACATCTATTGTATAACGATAACATATCGATTCATCCGTTAAACATCTAATGTACAACGACAACATATCGACTCATCCATTGAACATCTAATGTACAATGATAACATATCGACTCATATGTTGAACATCTAATGTATAACGATAACATATCGACTCATCCGTTGAACATCAAATGTACAACGATAACATATCGGGTGAATGTATCCATTTGAAAGATATATGAAGAAGGATAAAAAAATATGTACGAAATAAAGCTAAGCCGGAAGGTTTGATTGTGGAGGGTTATGTTTCAAAAGAAGCATTGACTTTCAGTTCTTATTATTTTTAGGATGTTACCACGAAATTTAATCGTCCTGACCATAATTTGGATTGCCCTCCTCCAACGTTACATTTTCAGGATGTTCAAAATCAATATGAAAATCAATTGTTTAACGGTCCAATTATTCTATGATCACCAAGAATTAAAGCAAGGATATGGTATGTACTTCACAATAGTCCTGAAATTGACATTACTCAACGAGGTACGTTAGTTTTTATTATGAATCTTCTTTTTCTTACCATAATCTTATGACGACTATTCTAACACCATGAAAGTTTTTTAGTGAATTTTCTAACAAAGACATGAAAGAAGAATTCCCTGGCTGGTTTGGGAAGTAGGTAAAATTAGACTTATTGTGTATATTTAAAACTGTAAAATAATGACATCTTATTGTTGTGGTACTCTATCTGATCTTTTTTTTTTTAATCTTCTTCAAGATCTGTTCAACATTGCTAGACAATTGACCCAGGTGTTAAGCGAAACAGTGAGTTATCAACTTTGGCTTGTGGACCATCAAGAATCTAATCTCAGTCAACTTTTACCGTATTCCACGGTGGCAGGTTTGTCGTGCACACCGCGATGAACTCGCACAACTCCAAACAAACGCATTTGTAGGCCTGGTCTGAACGTAGAAATGTATTTATGGTCAACTATGAACAAATCCTTGAGATTTTATCCGTATTCGTCGTCAAAAACTGTGTTGTTTCGAGTATAAGTGTTAGCAACAAAGGAAGGACTATCTCAAAAATTTTGTCATTAGAAACAACATACAACACAAATCAAGCAAAATTAATTAGGCGTTTAAAATTGATCAATGCAAATTATTCGCAACACAAGTCAAAACAATGCTTCTAACCTTGAAGATATGGCCAGATCAAGACGACCAATCGTTTGGAAGTCATCGTGAACATGTGAGTCATAAAAAGTTTTCAAACGGGGGTGCCATTATGGTAGAGGACGACCCTGATATTATACATGTCGACAACTCATCTGATCTCGCACTTTCTCCTTTGAATGACTTGGAAAATTTAATGCGCCTTGCATATAGATGGTCAATCAATAGATGTTGACGCAACCAATGTATGTGCTTAATTACACATACCATTTTCCATTAAAAACGGACTTAAATGACTAAAACGTACCAAATACATCGTATTTGCTATGTTTTGCACTTTGTAATGTGCAGAAACGATATTCAAGAGCAGGACCAAAAAGAGAAAGCCACAACCAACAAAAACCAAGCACGGAATGGAAAGGACAAAGTCAAAGGTCAACCAAGTGAAGAAAATATAACTTGAGGGACTAAAAATTACCAAACCTCAAGTTGTATTACAATAATTAAAAGACAAGGGTCGAAATTGCAAACCGGGCAACAGTTGCAATTCAAGTTATATAACTAGAGGGGACAAAACTGCCTACGTTACACCAACAGCTTCTTCCCGCCCCAACAAAACCCAGTTACAACTTGGATGTCGTCCCATACCTTCTACCCTGCAAAACCACTCGACACCCTAGCCAAAATCATTTCAACCACCCTGCTATTCCCCCCCCACCCCCCAAGCTGTATAAAGTGCCATGTTGGCAATCCCACACCATTCCTAAATATTTTCAATGGCTGAGATTGACTCCAAAGAAGCACAAAAGAAATTGAAGGCTGGGATTTGCTTGAGAATCACCTCACACAACAAGCACACTTAGTTTTTGCTCTCACAAAAGAAGCACAAGCTGCAAGTCCAAGAGATGAAGACTTTGGCTATAAATAGAGCCTTTTGTAAGCCTTTGAGGCATCTTAGTTTTAACTAGTTAGTTTTTTAGTTTTTAATAACATTTACAACTTTTTACTTTCAACTTTGTAACACTTTTAAGTTTTAATGCAAATTTGAGTTTTTAAGTCAATTTACAATTCCAAGTTCTAAGTTTCTTAATTGTGTTGTTTTTGTGTTCAAAAGCTCTCAATACAGCCTGTTTACAAACTGTTTTAACTAAGTGAACCTAAAAAGTTAAGTAGATAAGAGAAAATCACTAAAATCACTCTCAAATACACTCACAGCTTACTTTATGGATTGAAAAGCCAGTCTGGCTTGGGCTTAAGTGACTCTTACTAGCTTGTGTTATAAAAGTTTCTAAGAGCTTGTAGCTTCTTGGTTCAACCCTGATTTGAGCAAGGGTGTTGTTAATTTCCTCTTTCTCTTTGTTTTCTTAGTTATTGCAGAACTGATTATAGTGCTTATTTGTTACTTATATTTACTTATTTATGCTTTATCAGTATGTTTAGTGCTTATCTTGCTTAGTTGTTAGTTTAAAAATAGTTTGAGTCACTTTCTTAGTTAGTACTGTTAGTTCATTTGTTAAAACTGTTAGACTAATTCAGCTTATTTAAGTGCTTATTCTTGATTATAAGTGTCTTATTTTGTTCTTAGATAATCTATTTTTAATAAATTAGAATCAAATCAGCTTAATATAAAAAGAAAAATGATTTTTGAAAACTTTAAGGGATATTTTCAACTAGCAGTACTAACTTGGAGTTAGTACTGCTAGTTCTCTTTTGGGATTTTTCACTAACAGTACTAACTCAAGCTAGCAGTACTAACTCTAAGTTAGTACTGGTAGTTAAAACTGTTAGTACTGTTAGCTTATCAGCTTATTATTTCTGCTTATTTAAGATTCACTTAGCTTTTTAGAGGTCGATTATAACCATTTTCCCTTTACTGTTTTTAGGATTAAGCTTAGTTAAGCTTATTTTTCCTTGTCAAAGTATTTTCAATAATGTAATTCAGTTTTAAGCTTTTTAGCTTATTTGCCATAGTAAGTTATTCTAGTCTTATCTTATTACTGAGTGCTTATAGGGTTAGATAAATATATGTTTTTAGCTTATTCTGCTTATTCCTTGTTTCTTGTTGTTTTGTTCAAGCTAAGCAGAACTAACTTTTTAAAGGTAAGCAGTACTAACTCCAAGTTAGTACTGTTAGTTAATACGCCAGTGCTGTTGTTAGTACTTAGCTGAGTTTATCTTGCAATTTGCTACATGCTTTAGCATTGCTTATTCAGAAGTTAGCTTTAGCTTCTTTGATTTGTCTTAAGTTTAATTGAGCTTATTTGGGTCTTAGTTTAAAAGTTTTTAAGTGTTTTTTACATTCTAGCTATTTTATACTTGTTTCTGCTTATCTTAACTTGCCATCACTGAGTGCTTTTGCCTATTAGTCTTAGTCCTCCCGTCATGAATCATTCCTTTCATATTCAAACATCAAATCAACAATTCGTTCTCTCGATTTTTCATTCAAGCCTCGTTGGGAGACAGAAACGACCCGGAGACACCCTATACTGCTTTCGGTTTTTCTTTGGTCTCGCGGATTCTGACCCTCGTTGTGTATAGAAATTGTTTGTAGTTATTATAATAAAAAGGGAGTCCAATTTACGCGAGTCACACCACCAGATATCATTGATTGTTTGTTGATGAAGACGATGATATTATTTGATGAGGAAGACCCATTCCTCATGATTTAGCAGATTCTGATGATGAAGACCTCGTCAACCTTGATATTGATGATGCATAAATGTTGTTTATTCTAGTGAAGAAGAAGATTGATCTTTAGTTGTAACTTGTAAAAGAAACTTATATATTTGAATAAATGAATGAAACTGTCATAGATTGTTTAAATGTGTATATTTATTTGGATGTGTATGTATTTAGATGTGTGCATGCTTTTATTATTTTGTTTCCTAGAATTTCTATATGTTATCCTAAAGCTACTTGTACAAATGTTCACCAATGTTGCCACGGGTCACGCTGCGAATGATGGTGGCGGTGATGATCGTCCCCCTCCACACCAGATACCCACCGGTTGCGGGGGTTGCTTGGGTAACCGAGGTAAGAATTTCTGGATTATTGTAATACAAGCATAAACTTGATACATTAAATTTGCTTGCCTTGAATTTTTATAACTTTATCACTCACTTGATTTTGCAGGTAAGGGCTCTCAAAAACCTAATTTTGGTGGCAGGAGAGCAGGAAGGATGCATACCCGCCAGGAGACCCGAAACCTCGAGTTAAAGTCCATCACGGATAAAAATGGCCCTGTCCCAATCTGGTTTGAGTTTGGAGACAGGGAGACCCTGATGCCTCTCGGTGACCATACGGCTCATTGGTCCAACTACCTTGGGGATCTCGTTAGGGAGTTGCCGTTGCACCACTCTTTTTGGCGCCAAGTGTCGCCGAAGCAGAAGGCGGGGCATGGCAAAGATTGGGATAAGTTATTTCAATATCCTTTATGTTTATTTATTTCATTATTTTGATTCAATTATTTAATTCTATATTTTATCTAAATTCCGTTTATTTATTTATATCATATAAATAAATAAACAAATTTAGATAAATATATAAATTTATATCTCTAAACTCTTCTTATGTTGTAAATGAATTGTAGACCCAGTTTTGACATGCGTCCCCATAAGGGTAATCCGGTCGATGCCAAAAAAAACAAAATCTATGCGCCCTCCAGCAGCATCTACAAAAGATCTACAATGGAAAGAAAGGCTGCTCTTAAAAAAGGTATGGATTTCCTGACTCGAGACGGGACTTACAACCTAAATCGCATCAGACCAAACACGTCCCTATCGTAACATTTCCCGAGGTAGATTGGGATCGTAGATGAATTTTTGGAATGATCCTAAAATCCTTGCTCGGGCTGCTCAAAAATAAAACAACGGGCAAAGATACAAGGTCGTATGCCACAGGGATCTCAGGTCCTATTGCACCGCCCTCGAGATAATCATGTAATAAACATTATCATTATTTTACACATATATATATATATAATTAACGCTTTGGTGTGTTGTGATTTGTCGTTTTTAATTTGTTGCATCTTATATACCTGTGTATGTGCAGATGGAGAGCTCAGCTACTAGAGAGTACCCGTCGTTGCTCCAACCCTCTTCTAGACACATACAGTTCGCAGGCGTATTAGTTGCACCCAGAGGACCAAAGCTCTATATGTAAGTTCTGTTTCAAAACACACACTTTAATGATATGTTGATAAATAATGTAGTAACCCGACTAATATATTAGAACGATAATCATACGAGACTTACAAACCGACGCTTAAAGCATATGAATTACATTCCAAATGACAAACTACTCCAAATCAAGTTTTCTCATGTTATTGTAAACTTCGTGAAATAGTGCGGCTGAATTAACTGTGTGTTATTCCGGATGCATATACATAACCACCGTTGCCTCGAGTACCGTTATCTTATCAAGCAAGTGCTTGCAGTTTGAGCAGTATGCATTTCTTGAAGTTCCCGGAGAATAGCTTTGAGGTGTTGAAGCTCCTGGAGAATAGCGTGGAGGTGTTGAAGATCCTGGAGAATAAATTAGAGTCGATGAGGATCCTGGAGAATAAATTAGAGTCGTTGAAGCTCCAGGAGAAACAACCAGTAGACGGACTCGTTCCTCTTTCCAAAAAAAATTACAATCGAAAGTGTTTTCGCGAGGCTGTTAAAGAGTAAAGATAATAAGTTTTAACAACTAACCACATTATTTATATATTACACAAAAAAGCATGTGATTGTTCACCTTTGATCGTGGACATGCATAGTATAGTTTACCATGGGTTTTAGGTTTATACGATTCTCGCAGAACTACATCTCCGGCTCCACAAGGACACGCAAAAGCTTCATATGGCACCATCTTCACCATAATAACAGTGTGATATGTTTGTTGGTTGTGATGAAAGAAGTGATGTGATCTGTTGGTAATTGTAGGATAATATCTGCATTTATTGTTAAAAAATAGGTTTTGGAGGATGATTTTGATGGAAAGTATTTGGCAGGAGTATAGGGCTATAGTCTTCACCATCTTCATTTTCGTTCTTTGACAAAATCATATCATAGCGTGGGAGGTTACTATACCGCGCCGATGGTCGGGCCTCATATAGATATTACGACTGATTTCGTATGTGTTATCTATGTTAACTAGTCAATTATGCAATTAATTAAGTAGTACTTATCATGTTCTAGCTACTTATGGGTGATTTCTAAGTAGTTTTGCTAACTTTGATATGACTATCATCATTATAATGAAATAGCATCTCGACTCATCCGTTGAACATCTAATGTACAACGATAACATATAGACTCATCCGTTAAACATCTAATGTACAACGATAACATCTCGACTCATCCGTTGAACATCTAATGTACAACGATAACATATCGACTCATCCGTACATATTGACTCATCCGTTGGACATCTAATGTACAACGACAACATATCGACTCATCCATTGGACATCTAATGTACAACGATAACATATTGACTCATCCGTTAGACATCTAATGTACAGCGATAGCATATCGACTCATCCGTTAAACATCTAATGTACAAAGACTCATCCGTTAAACATCTAATGTACAACGATAACATATCGACTCATCTGTTGGACATCTAATGTACAACGATAACATATCGACTCATTTGTTGGACATTTAATGTACAACGATAGCATATCGACTCATCCGTTGGACATCTAATGTACAACGATAGCATATCGACTCATCCGTTAAACATCTAATGTAAAACGATAACATATCGACTTATCCGTTGAACATCTAATGTACAACGACTCATCCGTTGAACATCTAATGTACAACGATACCAGTTACAAACACAATACAAAACGGTTTGTTAATGTAAACAAGGGTTTAAGGTATGAGAAAAATAACAAGGATGAAATATTTACCAGAATGTAGTAGCTTACGATCAAAAACTGAGCAGAATTTGCTTTGATTGAAGGAATTGATTAGAGACCAAGGCTCAGTGTTTTTGTTTGTGCTCCAAAAACACTGACAATTGAGCTGATAAAAATTTTAGGTGTTCGATCAGTGTTGTTGAGGCATGCGCGTGTGAGATACGCGCATAATTAAAAAAAATAATTATAAATAATAATTATGTATTTTATAAAAAATAATTATAAATAATAATTATTTATTTTATAAAAAAATAATTATATATTTTATAAAATTTATAATTTTTGTTTAAAATTATTATTTAAATAAATATTATTTATAAAAAACATAATTATATAAATATATATTTTAAATATTAATTATTAAAAACTGTATAATTTTTTTAATAAAATCTTTTCCGGGCGACATGTCGCCCGGGAAAGGTTATATTAAAAAAATATACAGTTTTTAATATTTATAAAGCTGGATAATTTTTTTAATAAAACCTTTCCCGGCCGACATGTCGCCCGGGAAAGATTTTATTAAAAAAATTATACAGTTTTTAATATTTATAAAACTGTATAATTTTTTTAATAAAACCTTTGGAAAGATTTTTACATTTGCTAAAAAGGCTCTCTAAAATTTTCGTTAAGGCGCAATTTTGCGCTAAACGACAAACTTGTAACTTTCCTGGGCGACATGTCGCCCGGGAATGTTGCATGGGATTTAACTGGCACAAAAAGTAGATTTGGGTTTCAGTTATAACACAAAAAGTAAAAAATTATTAATAAAAACCCACCATCTCCGCCGCCAGCGACTGTCACTTACGACCAACACCACCATCTCCATGCAACTCACCACCACCACTACCACCTCCATCTCCACGTCACTCACCACCACCATCACCTCCATCTCACACGAGCACTCATCCGTTCACCACCTCAAAACTATAATTCTTTTCTTAAACCCTCTAAATTATAATTCTTTTACATCTTTTTCTAACCCTCTAAAGAGTAGTAGCTGAGACCAAGTGCTAAACGAAGTAAATGATAATTTTTTTTTAATTTTATGTTAATAAGCTGATAATAAGCTGTTAAGGATGTACAATTAGCTGTTAAGGAGGTATAATAAGCTGAGGTTTGATTGCAGTTTTTTTTTGTACAGTCTACAAGAGTCGAGACCGAGCGGAGGCGAGACCGAGCTGACTTCGAACAGCCCACAACCAAAGGTATATATGTTTTATTTTATTTTTGCCTTTTGGTATCCCCAGGGACATGTCATCGGGGAATGTTTCTAGTTATTATTTTGTAGAAGTTTATGTTAAATTTGTCTTTTATATGTTTAATTTGGCCAGCCAGGACACCCGACCGCAGCCGAGACACCCGACCGCAGCCAAGACACCCGACCACAGCCACACACCCGACCATAGTAAGTATTCGTTAAATATATGTTTTAGTTTATAGGTATAATTGGGTTTGCATTGTGATAAAAGGGCGTTATATATGACTTGTATTCGGGTTTATAGTTTGTAGTTATTAATATGTGAATTGCGTTGAAATGTTAGTTTGATAAAAGTTGGTATAAGCCGTGACATGTTTGGTATTTGTTAACTATTTAATATTAATATCTTATTCTTGAAACGTTATTGTATAATTCCTGTAAAACATGATATGTGAA
>BQNB010135939.1:0-13006 GCA_026074375.1 Tanacetum coccineum
GGTTCTGATGATCGTCCTCCTATGCTTGATAAGAGTCAGTATAACTCATGGCAAATTCGTATGCTACTCTACATCAAAGGTAAGGAATATGGCAAATAACTTTATGCCTCAATCATGAATGGACCTTTCAAATATGGAACAGTTAAAGTCCTCGGAACTCCAATTACACTCCCATCCATCAGAGATAGAACTTATGAAGATCTCACAGAAGCAGAAAAGATTTATGAAGCGTGTGATATAAGAGCAACTAACATTGTTCTTCAAGGCTTACCACAAGATGTTTACAGTCTAGTGAATCATCATACTGATGCCAAGGAGATTTGGGATAGAGTCAAGTTACTTATCAAAGGTTCAAAACTCTCATTACAGGAAAGAGAATCAATGTTGTACGATGAGTTTGATACATTTACTTTTGAGAAAGGATAGATAATTCACTCGTATTACTTGAGATTTGCACAGTTGATAAATGACATCAACACGATTGGAATGGAATGTCAATGCAACCTCTTCAAGTTAATACCAAATTTTTCAATCATCTTCAGCCAGAGTGGAGCAAGTTTGTGATCGATGTGAAGTTAGCAAAAGACATGCACAATACAAACTTTGATCACTTGTACGCTTATTTGAGGCAACATGAAACTCATGCAAATGAAGTGCGTCTGATGAGGCAACGATTTCCGGATCCTCTTGTTTTGATTGCTAATTCATATAACTCACCTCCAGTCCACAACTATCATCAGTCATAATACAATCCATTATTTTCACCAATTCCTCTTCAGCAACAACCACTCTACTTATATTTTCTACATTAACAAGCATATGAATGACCTGTTGTCATTCACCTGCAGTGGTTACACAAATTGATTTAGGTCTTGTTGTACCAAAATTCATTCCCACTGATGATCCATCTGAACAAAGCCATGCCATTCCTAAATGCTATCCTTACTTCAATCAACAACCCATAAACCAATAATCAAAATGAGCAAAACCAACAAACTAAGACTGATGCTGGTGATGTTGCAAGGGATAATTGTTGGTCATTTGGAATCTGATATATGGTTTATCAAGTTAAACTAATCAGATTCCATGACAACGAAGTGAGTTTTAAACAGATATATATGAAGAATATAAAGAACAAGTTTAAAACACACATAAGTACTTTTCAACGTATAGGTTCTTATTAGAATCAAATAAAGAATATATGACACACCTTGCGTGCAAAATAGCAAGGTGGTTGAATGACAATTGGGGTGTTATCTCCTTTGAACTTATTCTCTAACCAAAGTTATGAGAAATAAGAAAACAAACTATTTGACTAAAACTGAAGCTTCAGCTTCAGCAGTTTCTATTCAGTTTGTTTGAGAGATAAATGAACTCTTCAATGTGTTTCACATTTATTGGAAGAGATGACATTTACTTTGGGAATCCCTTTCCTTTTATAGGCAAAAGGGTTAGGGTTTACAACTTTAACCTTGACTACGTGGCAAGCATTAAATAGGTGGTTGAACTACCATTTAAATGCATGTTTGCTTTCTAGTACTAGGTACTATCCTTTGAGGAAAGTTGTTATACTTCTATACCAGCTTTTAGAAGTTACTTTCCCAAGGAGATTGCGTTATTCCTTTTGACATAAAGCAATCTTTTTCCCGCCTTGTAAACCTTCTAGAAGTGAAACAACATGTTTTAACTTTTGTTAAGGAGATAGACTACACTCAGCTTGGAATTGTCAACCAAGCTGAACTGAAGCTCTTTCTAGAGGCCTTCTTCAGTTTCTGTACCATTACATAAACTAAAGTGAAGATACTTCCCAATCTTCTAAGGACCTAAAGAGCTGACGCTGAAGAACCTTCAGCGACTCAAGCTGAAAGACTTTAGCTTAAGTAATACTTAAGGGATATGTTTAAATCTATTGAAAGACTGAAGGGCTCAGGAACTAAACCTGACAATCTCCCCCTATTTAAATATACAAATAGCTTAAGTTAAAATTAATTGTAAGCGAGCAAAACAACTTCTTCTTACATAACTGATATAAATTAAACATCATAAACTAATAACCATTCATTCTAACTTTCATTACATTACTTTTACAAAAAATAAAGTTATTACAAATAGTTTCTATTCTACTGTCTTAGCTGCCCAGTGAACCTCTTCTTTATGCTGAACTTGATGACTTGTGTTTCTTTGTTGACCTGGAATGGTCTCCAAGTCACTGGTTCTTTTTCTTTTCTTGTTTGTTAACTCATTTAGCTCATTCAAAGGATCTTGTTCTTTGAGAGGTTTGTTGAAGTCAATCTTTAGTTCTCTTTCAGTTTGATCAAGGTATTCCATTCTTGTCTTTATCAGTCCATAGATGGTTTTCCATCCTTTTTCTTTTCTATCAGGATAAGCTTGTACAACCTCTCTCCATTCAGCCAGATGTAGGTCACTGACTTTGAAATTTGCAATGACTTCAATTGTCCCGTCTTCCCTATATACTTCCAGTGAGATAGGGCCCTTTTGTGTGATAACATCACAGTTTATGATCTTTGAGCTTTTTCTTCTTTTCAACATCTTTTCATAATATTTATCAAAGAGTAACTTCTTGTTGTGGTATTGTTCCACCACATCAATGCCTAAAATATCAACTAATTCATTTTGTAGGTTTGTTTTAGCATCCTTGGTGGTGTTCTTCTCCCCCTCAGCAGGTGAAGCAGTTGCTTGGCCTGCTGAAGGAACATCCTTAGTTGTAGCCCTTGATGCATTTTCCACCACAGTGGCAAACCTGTTCAAGGTTTCAGTAACCTTGTTTAATAGACTTGGAAGGGAATCCAAAGTCTTAAGCTTTTTCTGAACGGAAGAAACTAGAATTGGTAAAGCTTGAAACTCCGCTAGCAGTTCCCATTGAATATTCTTCAGTTTAGCAACCTGGGAGGTAAGGCTAGAGATAGTGAAAGTAAAGGTCTCTAGTTTTGTTGGGATCTCTTTTAAGTCCCTAGGTAGCTTGATTTCCACGTCTCTGACATGCTTCTTTAGCTCTTTAATGTCTCTAGATAATTCATTGAATTTTAAGGGGAACTCTCTCAGTTCAGTAGGTAAGCAACTAGCAAAGTTATGTGAGGCTGAGAGCTTTGAGAATTTAGGTTTTAAAGAAGTTACTAGAAGATCAGTAAGCTGGTTGATGTCTAGATATGAGGGCCTAGCCTTCAGTGAGGCAACTTTAGCTTCAGCTTTTGCCTTTTGTTGTTCCAGTTCATCCTTCTAGGACTGAAGTAATTAAACCTGAGCCTTTGACTCTTGAATTTGAGCCGATTTTGGAGATAGATGATGAGGTATTGAAGTATTTTCATGTACATCATAAGAAGAAGCTTGAGTGTCTTTATCTTTGGCAACTTCCTCTTCCTCTTTACTTTTATTTGAAACAATTATTGGTTCATCTTGTGGGGAGTCAGGAGTGAAGAAGGCAGATCTTGTGTCTTTCAAGAGATCTAATAAATCCTCCAACTTTATTTTCTTTGAAATTTGATCAGCTCTGGACACCTTATTTGTACCTGAATCAGTTTGGGCAGTTTATAACCCATCTCTAGCAGATTTGGTTTGATCTACAAGAACACTTGGATTAGTCCCTGCAAATATGTGATCAATTTAATAGTTTTTGGTCCTTTATCCATACCTATCATTAGGAGCAGATAATCTAGGATCAACTTTAGCTGTGGAATCTGCTGAAGCATCATGTCCTAATGTAGACTCAGAGTGCAAATGAAAGAAGCTAAATAAAACAGGTGCAATAAGAATTAAATGCAGACATACCACTACTGAGCTGAGGGTGGACTTCTTCTTCATTAGTGGCCCCTAAAGATGTTGGGCCACCAGCTGCTTGATGTGCCTCTTTATGTATTTCACCAACCACTGGTGTGGGAGGTGAAGGATGGCTTAGGCTTTTGTCCTTGGTCGAACTAGACAGAGTTTCTTTTTTTAATTGGCCAGTTTAGATTTGGATGCCTCAGTCTTGGACTCAGATATGTGTTCTAAAGATTGTTTTCTTCTGAGTCCACTTTTAGCTCCAGGCTTTTTGCCTTGGGGAACCTCCTTAGTTTATGAGGAAGTTTTAGGAGCTTTAGAGTCCACAGGTACATCTAAATTACAGATGGCCTTCATGTGGTCAGTGAAGGGATGTCCTTCAATTTGGTTTGGCGTCAATGCCCAGTTGTGAACACTAAAGACCTAAGTGGGGTTTATGGTGAGCTCTTCATTATCATATCTAGGCATCATGTATTCCAGTAGAAGGGATATAAACCTAGGATAGGGAACAACATTTTCCCTAGTTTTCTTGCTCAGTTTATTTGTGAATATAGATCCTTCCCATATCTAGCTTTGCATGAATCTACTTTTACACCCATTGGCCAAACAATAGAAGATGGGTGGCATCCATTTGGATATTTGTCCAGGCCACCGTTTTTTCCAACACTAAACACTGAATGACTTAACCCATCAGTAGCCTCTACCTAGGAAGAAGACAACTCTTTTTGAGAGTTCCCTTTGCCCCAATCTCCCTACTGTAACCTATTGTTGCAAACCATGGTCTCACTATTATTATGGAGGGTGGGGAAACATACATACTTGAGTGAGGTAGGTAATGAGCCCTAAGAGCATTCCTAAAGGTGTTGATACCTATGTCTCCCCTAATTCCCCCTGTAGGAGTTGATACCCAAATCTTAGAGTCATCTAAGGTCTTTGCAGTATACCAAAATTCACTTAGGTATTCTTTGTATTGAGTTGGGGCCCTGATAAATGCTTCCTTTAGACAGCATTTGGAAATGAAGTCTGACACCTCCCTAAAGTATTCTGAGTTTCGGTGCGAGGGATATAGTAATGCAACTTCATTTTTGGTAGTGAACTCAATCTGTTTAGCGGTTAAGAAAAGGTTTGGGCTTTCGGGTTTGTCAAGAGTGATAGGTTCTTCTTTGGGAGTGATTTTAGGTGAAGAGAGATTGTGTGATGATGATTCAATTATGTGATGATGTTTATGCCATTTTGGGTAGTTAGGGTTTTAAAGTTTTGATTTGGTTTGAGGTTTTGTTCTTGATCAATTTGTGAGAGTGAGTTGTTGAATGGTTTGTTGTGATTTATATGATTGATGAAGTTACAACTTTTTCTTTGAGAATTTGTAATTGTCATTTGAGGTTATAAAGTTAAGGAATTGTTTAGGGTTTGTTTTTTCACAATGTGTGCTAAGTTGTATTTTTGAAAAGTCGGCACAACATGCTCTTAACACCTTAGATCGTGAACAAATTACGTCTATTCACACTAATGGTAAAAGTAGATGAGAGAAAGATGACGAGGTCATTCTAACTTTTAGATGTCCTCTTTTAATATATATAAATTAAACAACTTCTTTGGGAAGGAAATTATTTTGATAAAATATATTACTTTTGAAAATCTCATTTGTTTCTTTTAAACTGACCTTGTGATTGATGTTTAAAGACTGAACTAGGTTCAAGTTTGATGTTATGTTATGCTAAACTTATTATTGTAATCTTCATCTGCACCAGTGCTCCAGCGAAGGCGACAAAATCACAAATGCTCATGCAAATCCATGAATGAGACATATGTAATTGCTTAGTTACTTCACTCGAGAAAGTTGAGGAGTTAGATTAAAAAGTTTTGCAAACTGAACTGAAGAATTTAGACAGTTTTGTTCAATTTTGAATGTGACCAATATCACTCCTCCGACGAAGGCGACAAAACCATACATGCTCATGCAAACCCATGAATGAGACATATGTGATTGCTTAGTTACTTTACTTAAGCAAGCTAAATGTAACATATAATAAGAACTGAACTGACATTGTAACATATGAAAGGTTGTTCAGTTTTGTATGAAATCGCTGAACCCTCAGTTTTCTTCAGTCAGTACTGAAGGTTCAGGTTTTAAATCAATGTTCAGCATACCTAGTTTAACGATTAATCTTTTGAAAGTTGGCTCATCCAGGGGCTTGGTGAAGATATCAGCAAGTTGATATTGAGTGGGAATAAAATTTGATAATTCAGGTCCCCTTTGAGAATATGATATGATAAAAGGGGTATTTATCTGATATCAATATGCTTTGTTTCTTGAGTGCAGAGCTGGATTGTTTGAGATTGCAATAGCACTGTGTTATCACAAAATCATGGGGTACCTTTTTTAGATGATGTCATAGTCGAGTTGACTATTTATCCATAATATGTTGGCACAACATCAGAGCAGCTACATTAATTACTAGTTTAGTGAGGACATAGCTACAGATTGCTGCTTTTTAGCACTCCAACACACCAATTTGCCTCTTAGCAACTGACAAGCACCTGAGGTGCTTTTCCTATCCATGTTGCATCCAGCATAGTCAAAGTCTGAGTATCCTTTTAGGTTAAAACCTGAACACTTTGGACACCACTTACAAGGGACAGGAGTACCTTTTAGGTACCTAAATTTCTCTTAACAACAATAAGGTAGGATTCTTTAGGATTCGCTTGATATCTTGTACATAGACAAGTTGAGAATTGAATTTCAGGTCTGCTTGCAGTTAAGTACATTAGTGATCTAATCATACCTCTATACTAAGTCTTATTTACAGCTTTAACATTGAGATCAGGTCCTAACTTGTTAGGGGGTACCATTGGAGTTTTCACTAATGAACCATTTATGTCATACTTTTTCAGCAAATCCTTGACATATTTTTCTTGGTTGATTGTAATGCCTCTTTTAGATTGTTTAATCTGAAATCCGAGGAAGTAGGTGAGGACACCCATCATGCTCATTTCGTATCTTTGAGTTATCAATTTTGCAAACTGTTTGCACAATTTTGTGCTGGTGGACTCAAAGATAATGTCATCAACATAGATTTGCACCAAAATCACATTAGTTTGAGTTTTGTAGACAAACAGAGTGTTGTCTATCTTACCTCTTACAAACTTATGTTCAGTGAGATAGGTTGAGAGAGTTTCATACCATGCTCTTGGAGCTTGTTTAAGTCCATAAAGGGCTTTGTCCAATTTGCATACATGGTTGGGGAACTCACTACTCTCAAAACTTGGAGGTTGTTTGACATAAACTTCTTCTTTTAGTTAACCATTGAGGAATGCACTTTTGATATTCATTTGATAAACTATGAAGTTCTTGTAAGTGGCAAAGGCAAGAAATATTCCTAATTGCTTTAAGTCTTGGCAACACGGAGGAAAAATTTCATTCATTTGTTTATGCTTCTTGCATGATTGTATGCCTTGAGCTTATAAAAACCCAGGATTTCATCAACTCAAAACCTATTTTACTATGATCACAATTATACGGGGAAATGTTTCGCTTTATTACATTACTTATATATCTTAGTATGTCATGTAACCTACATAACTAAAGTAGACGAGCTCACGCAACCTACCTATGGCAATCCTGTCTTCATATATGTCAATCAACATCATAAACAAGTCAAGTAAATTTCATCAAATCCTTATTTCTATACGTACATTATTCCTATAATGTACCCATTCGCAACGTTATATCAAACGGGCTTTAAACCGTTATCGTATGCCTCTAAACCCTAATTCCAATGAAAGGGGGATTATTATCTAAAGTGAAGTAAGCTACTAATGCATTTATACAACTTAATATAACATTTCATTTCGAATATAAACTCCTCAAAGTCAAGTACAAGTTGTCAAAGCACAATGTAAAGTCATTAAGCTGGGACATCTATAAATAGCTAATTTTACCTCTGTTTGCATTCCCAATTTCCCCTTACCATCACTTATTTGGTGTTACAAGCTACTTAACTCAATATTCAATGTTTGTAAACCCTAATTATTATATTCTAAACTTTATACATCTTGTTACACACAAAATCCCTAATTCAATGTCAGACAAACCTAACCCGAGCTAAAATATACACAATGACCGTTCTTCGTTTTTTATCCATCATAAACCTTTAAACAAAAAAAAACAGGTCAATAAATTGTAATAAATTATTTTACATTTTTATCTAATCCTATTGAATCATTCTTTTATTCTTTATTTTCATTCATCTTCCTGTTTATTTGTCGTAAAACGATTCCGAGAAACCCTAAATGTATCTAATTGTTGCAACTAAATGTTACTTTGAACGGTTTACTCTTTTTCTACTGACCATATCCATTCTCAAGTAAGCAACCAAGAAGCCATTGGTAAACCATAAAATGAGTTTAAAAACTTTATGCAATTCATTATCCATCTTGCTTCAAATCTACTGTACGGAGAATTACAAAGCTAGGAAACCCTAAAAAGCCTTATATGAACCTAATTCCAAGCTACGGATTATTTCTTTCAATTTTCAACCCATTTTTTAACTAAAAACCAAATTGTCAAAATTCATTGATTAATACTTTATTTAAGCTCTTGGTTCTGTATTCCATCATTCCTCAATCATTAATTATTCGTTATTATAAGCATAGAAAGTCAATGGAAAACATAAAACCGTTACAAAACCCGTGACCTAATTTCGTCATTTTAAACCCATTTTACACCATCTTCTCAAAATCTGAAAAACGACTAATACCACTCCAAATATCCTTTTTAACATCATTTTAGTGCTGGAAAACTTTCTTAGATCAAATATTTATTGTTATTTAATTTGACAAAAAGTTTATGCAAGATTCAAGTGCAAGAATAAAAGAAATAGCTCTCTTGGTGCAAGAACAACACAAGTTGTCTTGCACGAAAGTTTGTACCTTTATTAGTGAATGATGAGAGTGATTTTTAGGAGCTGAGATAGATTAGTATCTTGATTGAACCCTTGTATAACCTCTTGATTCAAGATTCTTAACCCAGACTAGCTAGTTAACCCTTTAACATTTTTGTTCTTGATTCAAACCTTTAAAAATCTTGATTGTTCTTGTGATTTTTTTCCTTGTTCTTGTTTGTAACGTTTTTAGAGAGAGAAGAGGGATAGGATCTGAGATTTAAGAGTGAGAAAGAGTGTGTGCAAATGGTTTTTGCATGTATCAAATATGGTTTAGTGGTTTTGGACTAGTGGGAGACATAGAAGTGATGTTTGTGTAAGTATGAAAGCACTAGCAAGAAATTTAAGTGGTATAAGGGGGGAGGGGGTGTTGGTGATATTTTTTAGGACCAATGGGGAGGTTTTTTTGCTTATTTATTTGTTATTCATTTGATATTGTATGTACCATTTAAATGGTATAAGTTAATTTGCATAAATTGTGTACAATCGATAAATACGTAAAGTGTCGTAAAAATGTAACTTTGAGACACTTTATGATTTTGTTAAACTATCTTTTCCTATGTGTTTTGGCATTGTTATAATGTTATTTGAGCATATCGTTGTTCGTTAGGACCATTAACTAGGATCATTAGGTAAAAGGTGCGTTCGTATAACTAGGGTTCCTAGTAAAACAAGCGTTAAATGCTAAAAATAATGTGACCACATAAAAGTGACTCCATAAATAATTAAGAGAGTCATTTATCATACGTTTGCTTTTGGTTACTGACCTCAAAATTAACGGATGTCACATCAAGGGTAGAGAAGAGTGTGTGTTTGTTATGTGAGTGAGAAGAGAGTGTTTGTTAGGGTAAGTGTGCTTGTTTAAGATGAGGCATCAATCCAAAGGTTGAGAATAGAATGAGGGAGTTTAGATTGATGAGATGGCTTGATCAAGGGTGGAGAAGAAAGTGTGTTATTTGTGGTTGTTGTGCTAGTTTGAGAAACAATCCAAGGGTGGAGAAGTAAAGAGTGTAGGAAGTTGGATTGTTGACATGGCTTAATCAAGGGTTGAGATGAGGAAGTATGTATGTGTGTAACTTGAATTGTATGGAGAAGAAGGTGAATAGTAAGTATGTGGTGGATAAGGTTTTGAAAAGATATGGAAGATTATGGTTGGGAAAGAAGGAGATACAAAGGTACATAAGGTACAAGAGAAGTACATTGTGTAAGGGAATATTGTAGAGGATAGGACTTGGGGTTCATTTGGTGAAGGTGTATGTGAAGAAGGTTGTTTGTGTTTAAGGAGTGTTTAGGAAGATAAGTATGAAGGTAATAAGGTTTAGGATGAAATCAAAGGATTGATTTGGGTTAATAATCACATTGCCATTAAGAAGGAAAAGAGTGGGCATATGTGATTATGGGATTGCTTAGGAAGAAGATGTTTGGAGTGTATGTTGAAGAGTGAAATCAGTTGTTGGGTAAGAAGGGTTGAACAAGTGATTCGATAGAATGGGTTGTAGGAGTGTATAGGAGAAGTGATGACTTGTACATGTAAGGAATGAGTTTGTAAAACATTTAAGGTAAGAAAGTAAGAAAAGTTAAAGTAGAATTAACTTCCAAATACCACAAACTCAATTAGTCATTTAGACTTTAATCCAAGATAATCAACATTAGATTTGATCACTAATAATCTTGATACAAGCAAGCTAAGTGCTTTGCATCGTAAGTAAAGCATATCCCATAACGAGAAAGGATGCGTTTACGCAAAGTGACCTTTGACTTAGTTTTACCAATAAGGGAGTCAAACCCGTTACATGATTAGGATCAATTGTAAATCTGAACAACAATGGATTTTGTTAGGATTTCGTTTTGTGTGACGACATTACAGAATTACCATAGTTTACCATACCACCATACGTAGGGACTAAAGTTGTCAACTTAGTAAACTTATGTATTAGATGGTGGTATAAATACCCCTCCATTGCTTCCATAGAGGGGTGAAACTCTTGTAAACTTTCACTTTTTTCAATACATTTTACACACACTAGTTTCTCCCTCTACTTTCTCTCTCTAAACATGACTACCATATGGTTTGATTCCTTGGGTTAGATGAAGTTCTGAGTTGATTGTTTGTTTGAGGAAGGATGCGGTTGTTTGCAACATTTTGTGCTGGTAGACCCCAAAGATAATCTCATTCAACATAGATTTAAACCAGAATCAGACATCAGTTTGACGTTTTGTAGACAAACTGAGTTTGTCTATTTTACATCTTACAAATTGTGGTTCCGTGAGAAAGGTTGAGGAGGTTCATTACCATGCTCTTGGAGCTTGTTTAAGTCCGTAAAGGTCTTTATCCAATTTGAATACATGGTTTGGGAACTCATTACTCTCCGACTTACCTAGAAGGTTGTTTGACCTTAAACTTTCTTCTTTTAGTTTTTCCATTGAGGATATGACTTTTGACATCAATTTGTTAAAACTATAAAGTTTAATGTTGGTGGGAAATAGCATGAAAGATTTTGATTGCATTCAAGTCCTTGCAACTGGAGCAAGGTTTCATCATAGTTATGCCTTCTTGCTGATTGTTGCCTGTCGCCTACAAGTCTTGCTTTGTTTTATATGACACATTCCAGTTTTCATCTCTTTTGGTCTAGGATATACCCTTTTTGAGCAATTATGGTTTTACAATAAGGTTGGCGATAAAGAAACAATGGCCAGCTTGTTTCTGGCAAATTGGTTTGAGTTCATCTTGCATGGCATTAAACCCATCAATGGCATGCTGTAGTGCTTAGAGACCTTTTTAGGTTCTTCTTCAAAGAGAAAATTACAAAGAGATCATCATTGAGGCTAAAGCTGCACCAAGGTCTTTGGCCATGGCTCTTGTGAGCTATTCCATCCTGGATTACCAATGATATTAATAGCTCAATGTGCTTGTCTAGGACTTATCTGTTTGTAGAGCTTGGTGAGTTAGTAACCCACTAATGGAAATGGGTAGGGTGGATGGGGTATTGGAATTGTATTTTATTACTGAAGTATCTCTAATTTTCTTGAGAGAGGGATGACTTGTTCAGAGGTCTGAATGTATTTTAGTGTTTGGATATACCAATGATTTTTTCCCTCATTGGTGTGATTGAATGTTAAGATATAGTTCATTTTCTAGAGATTTCATCATTTTGAACAGATTGATCATTTTGATCAGTTTAACCATTTTGGTCAGATGAAACTTCAATTTCAAGAACAACTGGTTTAGGTATTTCATAGGGTTCTATGAAGGACACATCATTGTTGTTTGTTTAATACCTTTAAGAAGGCTCATAAGGATAAAGATATTCATCAGGTGGATATCTTTCATTTTCACCAATGTTGATGTTGTCAACTGAAGGTTTTAAGAGTTTTATAGCATCAAGGCATTCATCAAATGTGATGTGATAGGTTTCTTCAGTTTGATGTCTTCTTGTGTTGAAGACTCTGAAGGCCTTGGATACTAGTAAGTATCCAAGAAGATAACCATCATCAGCTTTTTCATTAAACTTTCCTAGGTAATCTTTATGATTATGGATGTAAACTGGACATCCAAATACATGAAGAAAGTTGATGTTTGAGATTCTCTTACAAAAAATTTCATAAGGAGTTTTAGGATGTCTTTTCACAATGGTGGATCTGTTTTAGCATGCTGTAGCTACAGCTTCAGTCCAGTATTGTTTTGAAAAGACAGATCCTAAAAGCATTGTTCTTGCAGCTTCTATGAGGGTTCTATTTTTCCTTTCAGCAACAACATTTTGTTCAGGTGTGCAGGGAGAGGAAAAGTTTTGTGAAATCCTTTTTTCATCACAGAAGTTGACGAAGATGCTATTTCTGAATTCAGTACCATTATCAGTTCTGAGTTGTTTGACTTTGATGTCATTTTGATTTTTAACTCTTTTGATGAAGGACATGATAGTTTCAGGTGCTTGACTTTTCTTCTTCAAGAAGTATACCCAGGTGTACCTTGAGTACTCATCAACAATGACAAGGGTGCACTTTTCATGGTTAATAGACCTAGGAGTTACAGGTCCAAATAAATCCATGTGAAGAAGATGAAGAGATTTCTTGATAGAAGATGTCTGTTTTGTTTTGAAGCTGGCCCTATGATGCTTTACCTTTTCACATGATGACCATGGTTTGTCCTTTGAGTAGACAAGTGAGGGAAGACCAATAATAAGATTTTGTTTTGCCAGTTTGTTGATTGTTTTGAAGTTTAAATGAGTAAGTCTTTTATGCCAAAGCCAGTTGAGATTGTCAGAGGCTTTGGCAAAGAAACAAGATTC
>BQNB010135940.1:0-12893 GCA_026074375.1 Tanacetum coccineum
AGTTTGCTGGATTTACGATTTAAAGTGTCCTGGCTCCTCAAACGTTTACTGCATGACCTCTGAATTATGATAGCCCAAATAGTGATACAATATTTCCATAAACAAATAAACTAAATTAACGTCAATGTTATAAAGTTTTGAAATATAAACAATCAAACTAAGACTTGACACATTACCTCAGGTTGCGTGTTGAAGCCGCTTTACTTTCAATTATACTGAACTTTCCCGCCCGGGTAGATAACATCGTACTACCATACGGACGCATTTCATTGATATACTTTTGCCATCAATCAGATTTCCCTGTTAAGGTAAGTTAATAGCCTCGCATTTTAAATCTTTGAAATATTTCATAAACCCGCGAGGGGGATACATGCTATAAACCATGAATGCAAGTGTTTTTCTAACTATATGCTATCCTGATGCATTATTGCCTAAGTCCCTACTTTTGCCATTAAGACCCCACTATCATGAACCGTTAATTACTCTTCAGAGTAAGCACGAATGCTGTGAATAGATCTATTTGGGACCGAACTCCCCTGTTGGTATACATGTACTTTTAGTAACCAAACGTACTTCATTTGAATAAACTATGCGAGTGTTTGGCAAAGGCACCAGTTGGGGCAACTACTTGTGATTATTGATTATCTCAAGGCTTCGGTGTCATGAGCTTAGGGCAGTAATACTGTTTTCTATGATAATTGTATCTACATTGCAATTATTACTATTATGGGTGTATAACAACGTAACCCACTGTTATGATGACTTGTATTCAAACTATTTATCATAAACCTATGAATTTCACTCAACCATTGTGTTAATCTTTTTAGCATGTTTATCTCAGGTAATTGAGCAACATATGGCACGGAGTGGCATGGACTTAAAGATGGCTAAACTGTTATCATTCAAACTTTATGTTTCTAGATTTTGGGATCTCTCTTTTTGTAAAAACTCTGATGAATAAATGAATGATAACTAAATTTTCCAAAAACGTCTCTTTATGAGTCATTTTCTATGATTATGACTATTGTACTATGAAGTAATATCCCAGATTAGCTTTCGCTGCTATATTTGTCAAAATGAGGGTGTTATAATAAAGTTGTCTGACTATATCCTGAACCATAACCCTTGCCCTTTTCTTGTCCAAATTACTCCATTTCCTCATTGGCAGGTATTCTATTCTTATTCCCGCAGCAATGTCATGTAAAGCAGTTCGAACATCATTGAGTGTGCCATCACTGAACTTGTGGAGTTCATCAGCACGCATCAATCTTTTTCTCTTGAACTGATCTACATATATTATTCCATGAGGCTCTGAGTGTGAGGTGTATGCAGTTTTGTTCCTGAGATTCGATTTGTATGTGTCGGGTTTAGTGAGGTTGAGCTTCTTTTGGTAACTTTCGACACCTAATTGAAGATCTTCCACCCGCCTTTGAATGAAAATACGTCTGGTGTACATACGTAATGCCACATTCATATCATACCGTTCATCGATTGTGCGATTGGTCAGCTTTTGTTGAATGAGTAGAAGTAACATGTCTTTAATGTCTTATAGACGTAGTATTTTGAAATCACCTTCTTTAAACATATACAGCTTCTGATCATCTCAACGAACTTCAATCTCTTCCAGGTAACTGTAGTCATACTTCTTCATGATTATAAGTCTTGTTGATCCCACGCCTTGATCGATTGTTTACGTTGTAAAGTGTTTGTTACCTTGGATGAATCCAAAATAACAATGGTTGAGACTTTGTTTGTATACTAAAGTGTATGCGGAATCTACACTTTGATACTCTAGAGGTAATTATCAATGGAACAGTAACAACCAAAGAACAATGAACAAAACACAAACTGCTTCAATATTATTAGAATAATATGAGTACTCTTGTAGTACTAGGGTTACAAACCTTGAAGCTATTCTATCTCTAAACTATATCTAAATCACTTAAGCATAAGCAACTTATATTTAACCTTAAACTAGGATCTCCTTTTATATAAACAAGGAGTCCTTTACAAGATAAATGCCGAACTATATGGAAGTTGTTACAATTCAAATACAAATATAACAGATATACATTCCTTATTTTTCTCTTTGCATCCTTATCTCCAAGTCAGCAGCTTCGACCATCAGCAGTATTAATCTTTCTTCTAGCAGTATTAACTAACTCTGGCAGTACTAAGTTTGTACTGGCAGTACTAACTCCATTAGTACTGTTAGTTATACCTTGGCAGTATTAACTCTTGTGAAGATTTATTCCCAACAATCCTCCCCTAAACTTGTGATTTATCTTCAAATCCCAAGTTTCTTCTGGATTAAATCTCCTAGTCTTCTTCCTTTGCTGATGATTCTTTCAAACATCCTTCTACTTCTGCACTTGAGATCTTATAAACCTTAGAAGTTCAAAAGCCTGTGAACTCTCATGATCAACCTCCAATTTCTTTTTCAACATCTTGGAAATCATCTCTTGACTTAGAGGGTATTTCTTCTCTGTCAGCATATGTATGGCTATACCATTCTGCATCAGTAAAATGTGAATACCACAAAAATCATATAAACTCTAGCTTATCACATTGTATTCATGCTGATTCTTCCATATCTCATCTTCTTCATCAGGCTCAAATAAAGTGTGCAGATCTCCCCAAAGCATCAAATCATATCCTTCAGGTCTTGAAGCACTATACCTTTCTTTGACTAATCTGTACAACTCCTCTACATCTTGTCTATCAAAGTCTTCAAGCATCTCACTCAAAACCTTGTAGTTCTTGGAACTGCCATCTCCTCTGAAGATTTGATAATACATGAAATTTTCAGTCAAAGTGTAAGTCTTCCAATCCACAATTGGATACTTTGTAGAGAGAGATTCAACATCTTCTGCAAACTCTTCTCTTGGAATTATATCTAAAAACCCTTTGAGTTCTTCCTTCTCAGCATCTTCTTCTAACTTTTGTCTCTTAACAAAACCTTCAAAGAATTCCAGCCTGGAGTCCAATGAAGATCACACTTTACTTACTTATTGTATTTAATCGTCAAAATAATTATGAATCCCTGTAAGAATTATGATTTTCAATATATGATTTATCTTCTAATCCTTACTGTATTTCCGTAACCCATGAGCGCCTAAGCACTTAAATGCTTGTCCCTATTTATGAATTTACTTTTGTTATGATTGTATCCTGCTAAATTAAGGTTTCATTAGATATACCTTTACTATCATTAAACCTTGGTTTTGATAAGCACGGGTCGTTTGGACCTAGCATGCACCCCACTAATAGATTACATTGTCATGTGGGATCCAATGGGTACTAGGGAGATCACTAACTCTTTACTGGTGTAGGAAAACTGATTCGGTCACCTGGCACAAATCCGACATCGAATCATAAAAAAGCACTAGGAACTCTTTCATAGGGTGTTAATAATCTAACAGTTATTAGGATAAGTTGTTAAGAATAGTTGGGATTAATCACTGAAACCTGATAAACCTACCTCCCAGACATTCGAGACTGGATTCAGGTTAAAATCAGCATGAATATAGATAGACTGCATATGCACATTCAGGTCTATCGACCTTAGAAACCAAATTGGGAATGAACATTCAGGAATGAACCAATCAAGCGTTTGATTACAAATTGGGAAACCTGACACAAAGTTTCTAAACAAGTACTGCCCACCTGCTCGTACTACAAAGAAGATGGAGGAAATTAACAACTTTCAACAAGAACCAGACGAAAGCCTTTTTTGAGCCTAGGAAAGATTTAAGGAACTCTTGGTGAAATGCCCCCAGCACTATTTGACTGATATGCAGGAAGTAATCTTGTTTTATAATGGGCTAGATGTTCCAACTAGACAGATCCTTGACTCAAAAGGTGTCATTCTCACCAAAACTGCCACCGAAGCAAAAGTAGCCTTCCAAGAAATGGCTGAATACTCTCAAGAAAGGCACAGACAGAACTCCCTCAAAAACCAAAGTTACTAAAACTTCTTCTGACAGCTAGCTGTTATACAAGCCCAACTCAACAACCCGTGATAGAAATAAAGAAAGTAAACGATAAAAAGAATATTGTTAATACAAATAATTTCTAAAAACGTTATTTATATTTTTATTTACGACCTCTCGATGTTTTGATAATAACAAAATGTAAAAACGTTTACGATAAAAATAAACGTTTATAAATTACTAACCGTAAAATTATATTTCTAAGATTAATCACTTAAGGTATGGATAAACAAATGGGTACTAGGGAGGATCACTAACTCTTTACCTGGTGTAGGAACTAATCGGTCACCGCACAAATCACTCGATACTTAAAAAAGGCACAGAACTCATTCAATGGGTTTAATAATCTTTAATAAGTTATTAGATATTTTTAAGAATAGTTTGTATTAATCACTAACAGCAACCTGGATAACCTAACCCCCAGACGATTCGTGACAGATACGATCGCAGGAAGTAAAGATAGATGCATATGTACATATCAGGTCTAGTCGACCATATAAACAGTAAAGAAACGAACATATATGACATGCACAGAAATTGTCTTCATAACAATAGTAATGAAGTAACTAGGTTAGCACATTTTCTCTCTTGATATCTCCTATTCTTTTAATCTCAGTTATCTATTTTTTGTATTGTTTTTCTATTTTCTTCAATTAAAATCAAAAACCATTTTCAAAAAGTGACATTTCAAATTAAAACTAATTACACCTTAGCTTTTGGGACGACCTTGGATTTACCATTCTATACTACCTACGATCGTGTTTCTCTGCCCGTTAAGTGCGTCATTAGGTAGATCGAGTATTTTAAAAAATAAAAACTTGATAAATAAATAAATTAAAAGAAAATAAATACGCATCAGATTCTACAACCAACAACAGTAAATTCTTTTGTACTAACTGATCGTTAGACAAACTTTGGAGGAATCCCTGACCAAATTCATGGTTGAGTCAGCAAAGCGACACGAAGAGAACTCGATAATAATCAAGGAGATTCAAGCTTCTACCGATGCAGCTATAAGAAATCAAGGAGCGTTATATAAGACCTTGGAAATTCAAATTGGTCAAATGAGCAAAGTCTTACAAGAAAGAGGAATCGGAAGTCTACCCGGCTCAACAGAACCAAATGTAAAATCGATCTCAACTGCTAAAGTTGATTCATCTATGATACGCCGTATCGAATCAGGACCATACGCCATATCGGACACACAATACAGTAGCTTACCTACTAAAACAGTTTCGTTTCCTAATCGACTGCATGGTTACTGTTGTCATGATTGGAAGGAGGCACGTGAAGTAAAGATTCTGGAAGCTTCTGATCACACCTTGCCTCAGAAAGAAAAAGACCCAGGGAGATTTACTCTACCTTGTTTTATTTATAATGTTTGTTTTGATAAAGCCCTTGTTGACCTAGGAGCAAGTGTTAGTGTATGCCCATTCTCCTACCACGCCAATACCTTGTCAGGTAATTTGCTCACACTAGGTTAACGAATGGAACTGCTGACAAACAAATTAAACCTCCAAGGGGTATTTGCTGAAAAACGTACTTTTATAAATCGGTAAATTTATTTTCCCTATAGACTGTATTATCTTGGCCATACCATGAGGATGACGATTCCCTATAATCCTATCGGAGCGACCATACTTATCTATCGCTCCATGGAGCAAGAATAGATGATTTAAAAGAAAAATACTTTAATCGATTTGCATCTCGATTCCATCCATGTAGTATATTAACTCATGTTTGTAAGTTTGAGGTTCTTTGCCCGTGTAATCTTTGAAGCTCTTTCAAATCTTGACTATCATGATATGAAGAATCTACATTTTTTGAGGTGAATAAGGTCTCGAACTATGTCCTGGACATTTTAAAACATTTCTTTGTCTCACACTCATGTAGATTCTCTTTGTCAAGTTGCCATCGTAACTGATTCATATTGTGGGATAACTTTTGTCTGAAGGTATCATGCTCGTCACCAAAGTCTATTCGAAATGCCCGTTCAAATCCTACTTTAGTTCTCGAACAAGTAAGCCTTAGATTCTAGAGACTTTTCGAATGTTTCTTATTTGCTTCAAAGTATCCTAAGCATACTTCTTTCGTCTGTCTCTGTCTTTCTTGTAGTTGTTGCAACTCTCTCTCTCTCTTTTGAATTTAAAAATGAAGATTCCATTAAATTCCAATATGTGAAATTAATTAAGGATCTTTTTGATGATAAAGAAGTGTTGTGTGGTTTTGTTGTTTTTGTTGTTGTGATTCGAATTGTTTTGTTCTTTGATAACGATCGTTTATGTTTTTGTTAACTTTGGACTAACGGTGAAAAAATTTGCTCACGAAGGACTAACGGTGAAAATTGTGTGTCGTTAAGGGTTGTAACTTGAAAAGAATTCGCATACATTTTACTTTATTGATAAAAAGACGAACACTGAAAATACTTTCACGTTAAGGAATGATCGAGAAGGGTTAACAATCATTAAGTGTTGAGAATCAAGGACCAACGATTCAAATAGTTTCGCATAGAGGGTAACCGGTGTCAAGTAGTTCTAGGGCTTGCATGCACTACACAAATGGAAACCCTGATGCTTGACTCGCTTTAATCAGTTATTACCGAGTTAGAACTCAGTTAAAATATAACGTTCTCTACTTTCCTTGTTTCTTTTTAGATCAAACTCGCTTCTCTCGTTCGCATGTCACACTCATTCTCTTCTTTTTCTGGTTCGCTGGTATCAAACACGCTACTTTTGAAGCTTAAGTTGGTTCGCAACTTTCTAGTTCACAACCTGTTACGCTTCTTTTGAGCTTTAGTATGTTTGCAACTTTCAATAACACCCTGGTTTGCTACTTTCAACCCTTAAATCTGGTTCGCTTGTTTCATCTCTTAAATCTGGTTCACTTCTCACAACAAACCTGGTTTGCTTCTTTGGATCAAGAAGCTGATTCGCTTGTTTTGAAACTCAAACTTGGTTCGCAAGTTTTGAGTATTAAGCCTCGTTCTCTTCTTTCAAACTTGGTTCACAAGTTTCAAAGCTTGTTCTCTTGTTTCAAAGTAGGTTTGCTACTTTTAAGATTGCACCAGGTTTGCTTCTTTCAAATAATTACACAACGAGGCTAAAAATCACAAAACACACCTAGAACATGTTTAAATCTTAAACCTTTTTGTATTACTATGATCTAAAACCTTTAAACTTTTATAAAAATTAAACCTTTATGGTTTTTAAAAACAAAATTTTAATCCTTAATTCTTGCTAAAAGTTTGAGACATGCGAATGACAAGAAAAGAAAAGAAAACATGAAACATGAAGCTCAAAAACATACACAAACACCACTATGTCATCCCTGAGCGATGGATACCACTTGTTAAACTAAAACATGATCATTCCACACACATACACAAATCACTAAGAGAAAGATAAAGAAAGAGAAAGAAGAGATGGTGGTGGAGGTGTTTGATATATCTTGAATAATTCTCTCTCACATTTGATTACACACACTCACCCTTACACTCACACACCCTCTTTTTGGGAAGAGGGTTTCTTATATAGCCCTTAGGCTGGCCATGGGCCTTTTTGTGGGCTTTTATGGGCCGGTTTTTAACTTTACAATATTTAGCTTAACGAACTAGCTTATCGGACAAACTATTACACGCTCATAATATGTCTATCTATTACAAGATGCGTGAGATTGATAATAATCGTCACTTTACTAAAATATCAATGCTAACAATCTCCCCCTAAGGAGCGATCATTGAGATCTGTCTTAGGCTATAATAATGATCAACACTTTTAATGCTAACAAGAAATGATGTAATCAAGCAAAGTGACCTTTGACTTAGTTTGACCAATAAAAGGAGCAAACCCATTACGTAATTAGAGACAACGTAGATCCAGTTTAAGGTCAAATGAATACTTTCGTTTGATGGTATATTGGAAGTATAATTCTACTAGGTATAGGAAATTAGTTTTGGCCTTGGCTAGAGGCAATTGATGAAGAAAATTAGTTGGCGTTTTGTTGAAAATAGGAGGACTTGCTTTATCTCATCTCTAAGTCTAAGCCTCGTTTTGAGTGTTTATGATTGCTAAAGTATCATATACACACCTTTATCTAAAGAACCACATGTGTCGGGTAAGAGGAAAGCCGACGAGTAAAAACAGTTAAAACAGAGTTCAAACCTGGCGCACTGGCTATGTCCTAGCGTGTGGCCAGCGCGCCAGAACTACTATTCTGGATTGATGGTTTTTGGCTATTGTTTATGAATTTAGGTGCTGTGGACGTTTATTTATCATCGTTAAAACATAAAGGAAACCTTAGTCAATGTTTCCCCAAAAATCTCCCCCTTTTAATGATGACAAATAAATTTCCAAAAGTAAACAAAATTACAAACATAGCAAAGATAAAGAACGTCGTTGATGTAGCTTGCATTTTGATCTTGGCCTTGTAATTTGGTGAAGCATGAACGTTATCTTCACCTATGAGATTTTAGCATCTTTTCTTCTCTCCAGTAAGCATTAGCTCTTTTTTGCTTTCCTTCTCCCCCTTTTTATCAAATAAAAAAGGTGGAATCTTAAGCTTTCATGTGAAGGTAGATATCTTTTTAGGGGTAGAAAGTAGATATCTTCAAACATGCTCCCCCTAGATCATTGCTCCCCCTTGTTTCAAGGTGGGGATCCATGGGTCAAGAGCATTACCTTCAACGTGTTCTTGGCTATACTAACAACAAACAAACACAAAACACCACAAGCAACAAACACATACATATGTTCAAGTCCAACATGGGTTAGCTTACCATTTGGGAACTTAGGAACATGGATTAGTACAAGTGTGATTTATTATGACTGTGTACATTGTTGCATTATATCTAATGCATATTTTACCATTGTGTATGTATTATTAACATGACTCTAATCACTTTTTGTTGAGCATGCTAGGACAATAAATTTGCATGTTGATAACATAAAATGACATTACATTTATACCATCATTTATCTCGAATAAATTATCTACTTTTTTATAACTATTGCAAGAATCGTTACTTAATTGCTTAAAGTTGTAAATTGCAGTAATTACAGAGTGATTTATGAAGACATGCTAAAATGCGCACTTTATGGAGCTTAAACGATGATATTTAAAGATTGCTTATTTCTGACCAATATGCTGTATCCACAGAAGAAGATACGGCGTATCAGCGCCTGGACTTCACAAGAAAACGCGTATTCTCACTTCCCAATATGGCGTATCCATGTTTCTTAATACGCTGTATCTAGCTGGATAACTATTCAAAGATTTGGTGAATAATTATAATTTGGGAAGATATATCTAATTGATTATAAACTTAGCGCGCACTCCAAGGAAAACACCCATATACGTCGTATTGACCTCATTCAATACGGCATATCCAGTCTTTTTCAGACACTATAAATAGAAGACTCAAAAACGAGTTTTCGATGTGCAAAATCATATTCTCTATACCATACACATAAAAGACGATTTTATGAAGAAAAGAAGAGCAACCAAAGGTCAAGCATCAATCACGATTCCATAGAAGACACTGTGTAATTCTTATACTCTTGTAATCATTTAATTTTTGGTATCATTCGGTAAAACGTTTAGTTTACCTTGGTTATTTTATCACGCTTGTATAATTACAATGGTTATGGGCTAATACCCTCGGGTATTAGCCATCTTAATGAAGATTTAATGTTTGGTTTGTTTTAAACTCGATTTCTTAATTTATCGTTGAAAGTTTAATTATATTTATCACATGATAGTTGTCTACGTGTTTGAATATGCGACCTATCATTCAACTAGGTCTAGTTATGCCTAACAAGTGAACTAGATACAAGGATAGCTCTCCATATCGTGTTTTATATTACTGGATCAATAGGATCACAAATAATTTTCTATCTTTGTCTTTAAATTATGAGCTTAGTTGGACCGGCAGGAGACCCGTAATGTTTCAACAAGCATGTTCTTATATAATTGATAAAGACTTGAGCAGTGAACTACCAGTATATAAAATACTGTCTAACAATAAGTGGGTAAAGTCCCGATGATTCTAGGGTTTAACAAGATCACCATTGCTTTAATCCCTAGATAGATTATAATTAAACTAAAAGGATGCTTTATGCGGATACATTAATTGTGACAGGATTCAACGTGTCTAGGTCTTAGGATGATGTCCCGCCTAAGTCTTAAGAATGATATGCCGCTTCGAGATAAGAAATCATTACACTAAACAAACAAACCAGCATTTAATCAGATTTAATATGGCGAACACAGTCTTCTATTATTTGGCTTGTACCGCTCTTTTATATTCTGATTGTTTTCTTGCATGTTTATTGTGTTTAGAAAGGATTATTGTCACCATAAAACCTGTGCCAGTCTCTCAGGCTGAAAAACCGCATTATCATTAGAACTAGGTTTAGCATATGTTTAACAAGAATTAGAATTAAATTAATTAGATTAACTAAAATACTGATAGAATATAAAGTTAACGACATCGCTCTTAGTGTTCGACACCCTACTTAGCACGAAACTCCACCCGATCGGGTACACTGCCCGTTAAAGTGTTGTTTTAGAATAAGTCGGCTAAATATAAATTTAAAACTTGGTAATCAATAAATTGACCATACACGACAACACATCAAGTTTTTGGTGCCGTTACCAGGGAGTGAAAAAGTTTAACCTTTAATTATTGTAATTGTGTGATTAATTGTGTGTTTAAATTCCATTATTTAATTGTTTTCTAAGTATCATGTTCTGACAGATCAATTGATACGTCGTATCCACCAGTTAGATATGTCGTATCAACCCTTCTACTCAGAACAGTGTATTGATCTCTGCAGCCTAAACAACGTATCTGTTAGCCCAAACAATACGGCGTATTCTGTAACATCAATACGGCGTACTAACATTCAACAGATCTATACGGCGTATTCAAATTAATTGAATACGGCGTATTGATCATTAGATACAATAGCAGAACTAATTTTGATTCCCGTGATTAAATTTTTGTATTCTTTTCAAAGAGCCTATCCTACTGATATATTATCCTCTGTTTCAGGTGATGCATGACAAGGAGTTCCACTAAGGAACTAATTACACCCTTTGAAAACCCGGAAAGAGTATTTCGCTCAAAAAGGAGGCTTTTCGAGACACCTGGTCTTGTGGAGTCAAGTTCACCAAAGTCCGATTTATTTTCTGACATCGAAGAAGAAGAAACTATAGAAATTATGACGGAAACAATGTAACAATACATGAGCAAGACCCGTGGGAACTATGGGTCAGGAGTTGTTAGGCCCAAGATTAATGACAAAACTCACTTCGAATTAAAAGGGCAATTTCTCAAGGAACTTCGCAAGAATACTTTCAGCTGTTCGGAACATGAAGACGCAAATGAACACATCGAAAAAGTCCTTGAGATCGTTGACTTATTTCATATCCCCAAGCTGATGCAAGATCAAGTAATGCTTCAAGCTTTCCTCATGTCTTTAACTGGAGCCGCAAGTCGTTGGCTCAGGAACGAACCATCAGGTTCGATCACAAACTGGGAAACCCTGAAAACAAAGTTTCTAAACAAGTACTGCAAAGAAAATGGAGGAAATTAACAACTTTCAGCAAGAACCGGACGAAAGCCTTTTTCAAGCTTGGGAAAGATTTAAGGAACTCTTGATGAAATGTCCCCATCACTATTTGACTGATATGCATGAAGTAATCTTGTTTTATAATGGGCTCGATGTCCCACTAGACCGATCCTTGACTCTAAAGGTGACATTCCCATTAAAACTGCTATTGATGCAAAAGTAGTCATCCAAGAAATGGCCGAATACTCTTAGAAATGGCATAACAGAACATCCTCAAAAGCCAAAAGTACTAAAACTTTTGACAGACTAGCTGCTATACAAGCCTAACTCAACAACCTTGGGAGAAAAATTAAGAAATTTAACGAGAAAGTATATGCTGCTCAGGTCGGATGCGAACTATGCACATGCCTACATTACACAAAGGACTGTCCACTTAAAGAAGAAGGGAAAACTCTTAAAGAGGCTTACTACACATAGTTTGGAGCACCCTATCAACTTGGAGGACAGTATAGAGCAGCAGGGCCAGGATTCTACCAACGTAACAACTGAAATTCTTCATACCCTAATCGAAGACAAACTTTAGAGGAATTACTGACCAAATTCATGGTTGAGTCAACAAAGAGACACGAAGAGAATTCGAACATAATTAAGGAGATTCGAGCTTCTATCGATGCAGCTATAAGAAATCAAGGAGCATTGATTAAGACCTTGGAAATTCAAATTGATCAAATGAGCAAAGTCTTACAAGAAAGAGGAATCAAAGGATTGCCCGGCTCGACAGAACCAAACCCAAAGGACCATGTAAAATCGATCTCAACTGCTAAAGCTGATTCATCTGTGATATTCCGTATCGGATCAGGACCATACGTCGTATCAGACTCACAGTACAGTAGTTTATCTTTTGAAACAGTTCCGTTTCCTAGTCGACTGCATGGGTACTGCTGTGATGATTGGAAGGAGGCGTGTAAATTTAAGATTCTGGAAACTTATGATCACGCCTTGCCTCAAAAAGAAAGAGACCTAAGGAGCTTTATCTACCGTATTTTATTCATAATCTTTGTTTTGATAAAGCCCTTGTTGGCCTAAGAGCGAGTGTTAGTGTTATGCCATTCTCTACCTACTCTAATCTTGGTCTAGGTGATTTAGCTCACACTAGGTTAACAATTGAACTGGCTGATAGAACAATTAAACATCCAAGGGGTATTACTGAAAACGTGCTAGTTAGAATTGGTAAATTTATTTTTCCCATAGACTTTGTTATCTTGGACATACCCGAGGATGACGATGTCCTTTTGATCCTCAGACGGCCATTCTTATCTACCGCTCATGC
>BQNB010135941.1:0-18079 GCA_026074375.1 Tanacetum coccineum
TCTTATGAATCAAACTTGTGACAACTGGAAAGCAACAATGGTGCGATTCTATATGAATTAAACTTGTTCCAGGTTATGGATCGACGATTAATGAATTGCTTAAAAATCTCGATGTGTCACAAAACCACTTTAGCAAGTGACACGTCAATTGCTTTTCAAATCAATTTTTCTATTCAATAAGTGAGACAGTAACTCACTGGTTTACTCTTATCGTGTTGTCTGCTTTGAGACATTCCGATAATAAGAACATGCCGAGTTTAATGAATCTAATACATATGTGTTAGAAAGATTCTATACTTTAGCTAGAAATCCTATCAAGGAGATTCTTCTTAAATTGAATCTACCTGATCACAGGTCGATCCTTACGGATTCAAAGGTTACTCTAACCAAACACGGGTGAATGACAAAGCCATATTCGTCCCTCGCTTTATTTCTAACTGTTTTATTTCAGGAATATATAAAGATGGCCATGGAGGTACCTGATTCTAGCTGACTCACAGATTCATAGCCACATGCTCTTACCCGACCGACAAATATAAAGACATCATGAAAGCTCAAGTATATGTGTCAAGACTTCCGCTACTCTGATACCGTACGTCCTTCTTGAAGTGACGAAGTGTTAAAGTTAAAGAACTTCATGAAAGATGCATTATTAAAGATTTTCAAGATTATCAAATCAAGAAAGGTATGAGTATGTCGGTCCAAAAGTCACAAGTTCACAAGATGGCAAAGTTTACAAGATGGTGAAATGAGATTATGCTTGGTTGATGATCTCAAGGTGTTCAAGATCACATTTTCACATTCAAGTCAAAGATATAGGAACAAGCTCAAGACCTAAAGTCTATGATCACTACATCAATTCACAAGTTAATGATTAAAGTTAAAGACTATGAGCTAAAGACTTACATTAAAGCATAGTATGCTAGGATTAAGTCTTTGTAAATTGGAGTGACCTCCCTTAGGAGGGAGATTGTTAGAAACACAAAAAGTGTTGGTCACTTCTAATAATAGTTAGTCATAGCCCGTAGTTAGTCAAAAGAAGTGTTATTAATCTAATTGGGCCAAAGTTAGGAAAAGCCCATGGATAGCCCATGTAAAGCCTATCTGTTAGCCTCAAAATATTGAGTCGAACAAGGAAGTTCGTTCATTAATTATATTAGGTCTCGGTCATTAATTAATTATACGTTGTAATAGGCTAGACGGGTAAACGGGCTCTTTATGTAATCTAACCAGTTACGTGTATCGGGCGAAAGCCCAAGTAATCCCAAGCCCGGCCCGTAGAAACACCAAGGCATGAAAGCCTCTTGGTTTTAACTAAAAATACCCCTCTCCAAGGATAGAGAGGGTGTTGATTCTCATTTGTTCATTTTCTCATTTGCAAGAATTCAACCATTCTCATTTTCCTCTCTTTATTTCTCTCTCTAACTTCTTTCTAAAATTCTTCCTTTTCTCTTATCTATTTTTCTTGTATCAATGGTGAAGTGAAGGTGATATTGGGTTTCGACATTTGGTATCACTCGCCACGGGTGGGTTTAGTGTTTTTGATGTGGTAACTTATTGTGAGTTTTTTTGGTTTGACTTATTCTTTGTCATATCTCACGTTTCATATTTTTCTTTTTATTCTTCTTCGTAGCTTATCTAAGGTTTCATATTAGATATTTTTTTCTCATTTTCGTGCTTATTAACATACATCAATTTTTTTTGTTTAACAAACTCATCTAAATTTGTGTCAAACATTTTTGGGCTTACGGTTCTCATATATTTCTTTGGGCTTCATACAAATTTTTTTAGTTGATCAACAGTAGTGGATTTTCCTTTTTTTTTGCATAAGTAAGATTCTCATTTGGTTGTTACACGGTTTGAGTCAAGAAAGTAACGTACACAAGGTGTTTGATAGTTTGTGTGAACCGAATAACCTGCCAAACCGATCTAATCGACTCTTCACAACCAAGCTAGTACACCGAACGAGTTCATCACTCCACAACCGATCTAGTCACACTCTTGAAGACCCGAACTAGTCACGTTTCTAGCAAGAGGAACCGAACTAGTAACACCACTTGAGAACCGATCTAGAAAAATGTCGGAACCCAAAATCACCTTCACTTCACCATGGATACAAGAAAAATAAGATGAGATAAAATGGAAGAATTGTAGAGAGAGGTTGGAGAGAATTTTAGAGAGAGAAAAACAAGAGTTGGTTAATTCATTCAAGTGAAAAATAACAAATGAGAATCAACACCATTTTCCATAGTGGAAAATGGTTTAAATACCCTAATGAGCCATGGGCTTTCTAGGTGGGATGGGCTTGGGATTGACTTGGGCTTAGGCCCATTACACATACAATATTAGATTATTAAATAAGCCCTTTTACCCGTCTAGCCTATTACAACATATAATTAATTAAGTGACCGAGACCTAATATAATGAACGAACTTCCTTGTTTGACTCAATATTTTGAGGCTAACATGTTTCTTTTCAAGTTTATGGGTATGGTCCCTAGGAATTCTACCATTTTCCTAAACACTAAGATATTCTTAAAAGGGTTGATCTTGGAATCTCTAGCAATTTCCCACTCCCAGGGTACATGGTTATCCCGAAAGTCTCCTTTTGCAAAGTAAGAGGGTCGGGCAACTATATCATCTTCACTAGTTCTTGGTTTATAAGATTTACACTTACCTATAGTGGTCCAATAAGGCACATTTTCCTCTCCAAATTCTAGTTCTCTAACGTTAAATATCGATCTATTAAGTCCTTCTCCTACTGCTATTTTGGCTTTCTTACAATCTATCACGGCATTAGCGGTTGCTAAAAATCCTCTCCCTACTAATAAGGGGCAAGTAAGTTCTCTTTCCATGTCTAGTACATGAAAATCCTCAAAAAGTTTTAACTTCCCTACATTAACCTCTACATTTTTCATTATCTTCGGTTCACTATTACAGATGAATCAAGACATGCAATACAAATGCTAAAACCAAGCAAAGATCTGAAAGGTAATTGCCTAAACGGTCTTAGTGCACTTAAATCAATTTCACTTAACGGACACTAGAACAAGGCAACCTAAAAGTTAATTTGAAAGTGCATTTAGTCATTTTTTAGTGAAGGATGTTGACACATTCGACAAGAACGTTCTCTCAGAACATGGATACACTAGAACAACAACTTACCAAAGAAACTATTCTTGAGTCCAACTGCCAAAATGCCTTTAGAGTGCTCAAGACACAATTTGAGAAAATTTTCAGCTCCGTGCTAATAAAGCCTCCAAGTTAGATGGTTGCTATAGCAAAGAAAGGACTATCACGCATAAACTAGCATGGAACCTCAACTCTCAAGAGAAACAAACTCAAAAACTTTGAATCATTGAAGATAATATGCTCAAACAATCATTCATTCATGCACAAACATTCAGAAAAGGTTGGATGAAAGAAAAGGTTGGATGACAAAAAGTTGCAGATTCAAGAGTGCACAGTTCAAGAAGTTAAAGCATTAGATGCTATTTCAGAAAACAAAGCAAAAAAGAGTTGCATGGTATCTTTTCAAAAACTTCATTCACACCTCAAGCATCTTTCACACAACAACTTAAAAGGAACTCGAATCGAGTCTGGATTCAAACGTGCATTTGCAACACTCTTTGGTCAAGATGTTGAAACTTTTATAGGCACAATGTTCCTAAACGTGGATCAATTAGAAAAGCAACTTAACAAAGAAGAATTTCAAGATATTGGATCCATAGCTTCTTTTCAAGTACTCGAGACACAGTTTTAGATGTTCATCAAGTCACGGATGTATTTAGATGATGAATTTGTTGTAATGACACGTAACTACTTTCTACAATACACTCAACTCGCGATTCCAGAATTCTGTGACACACTGATCCAACACATGGAATCTGTTAAGAAGTCGATTGATGAAAGAGCACAGCATAAACGAGAGTATGACAGCTGGGTGAATGAAAGACAGATTCAGACAACAGAGGATAAGGTTGATACGGGAAAAGCAGTGGATGCTAGTTTGGTTAACACAGAAAGCATTGGGACAGAATCCAAAGAGCAGGATACAAGCAGCAGATCAGGGAATGATGCACATGCTGATGATGCAGATATCAGACCCATATATGATGAAGAGCCAATGGTTGAGGTACAAACAACTGCTGAAATCAATATCTTTGCTACTGGACAACAGCATACTAAGCAACCTGAATTCAATAATGAAGGAAAGGTTGACCAGAATGCTGAACAATGTCATGACACATGTCCTTTGCCTGCTAAATTAACTGATAACCAGACAACTGAACTCTCAAATCAATCTCTTGAATCTGAAAATATTCGTCTCAAAAAGACCGTTGCCCAATTTCAAAAAGATTTTTTAAGAATGGAAGCACATTGTGTTAATCTTGAACTTAAATATCAAAATCAAGCTTTAAAAGAAGGGCAACATGGTCAATTTTTGAAAGTAACAAGTAATGAAGCCAAGGTTAAACATGACATAGATGTAATTGAAACAATAAACATCGAATTGGAACATAAAGTGGCTAAGTTACTTAAGGAAAATGAGACTTTGAAAAGGCATTACAAAGAAATGTTTGATTCTATCAAGACAACGAGAGCTAAGAACATAGAACACACAACTTCTTTGATTGCAAATAATGATAAATTCAAAGCTCAACTTCAGGAAAAAGGGTTTGCAATTGCAACATTAAAAAATGAGTTAAGAAAATTAACAGGAAATAATGTGAATACTAAGTTTGCAAAATCATCAATCTTAAGGAAACCGGCTTTACAACCACGTAGAAACCAACCAGTTGTTAGACAACCGACTGCGTTTAAGTCTAAACGACCTAGATTGTCAAAGCAACGGTTTGCCTCCCAAGTTGATGTCAATAACGATTTGTCAAAACCAGTCACTACACATTATTTGCCAAAGGAAAGAGAATCTGCTATTGCAAAACCTCATCACATGATTGCACCTGGCTAATCTAGGTATAGCTCAAATGACATGGTTCATAATCACTACCTTGAGGAAGCTAAGAAAAAGACACAAGAAAGCAATAGGAAATCAGAACCTAGTGTGATACCTTCTGCTAGTTCACAAAGCACGGCAAATGGTAGCAAACCAAAACCTAGGATCAATAACCAAAAGTCTAGGAATTGGCCTGCATCTAAGAGTAGTTGCGTCACGACAAAGACTGTGCCCATAGCAGAACACTCTAGGAATTCTAGAAGTTTTTCTGACTCCAAACATTTTGTTTGCTCGACATGCCAGAAATGTGTCTTTAATGCAAATCATGATTCTTGTGTAACAAAATTCCTGAATGAAGTCAACTCACGTGCTAAGGTTCCATCCAATAAGACAACAAAAAGATACATACCCGTAGAGCAAACAAGTTTTGCAAAGAAACCAGAAAGACAGATCCCAAAAAGACATAGGTCTTCAATAAAAAAGACTTCCGTTGTGCATGAGAAAACAATCTCCTAGATCTTGTCTTAGGTGGAAACCGACGGGTAAAATTTTCAAGACAGTTGGTCTTAGGTGGGTTCCAACTGGAAAGATATTCACTTCCAGCACAACCACGGTTTGACAGTGAATCCCAAAATGGATCAAAATGCAGATATCTTCTTAA
This sequence comes from Tanacetum coccineum, assembly GCA_026074375.1. Lineage (NCBI taxonomy): Eukaryota > Viridiplantae > Streptophyta > Magnoliopsida > Asterales > Asteraceae > Tanacetum > Tanacetum coccineum. Next base: position 5,618 of record BQNB010135941.1, read on the forward strand.
CCATATGAAAGACGCACAAAAGCTCTTTGATGCCGTGCAGGTACTTCTAACTTAAGTGCAGGTACAGTCTTTCAATCCAAAAAGGAAGACTTTCGAGTTGGTTGCTGAAAAGACTGATATCTGAGAAACCAGGGCTTCAAGGAATTTTCATCTGATGAATAAGCAATGACGTCTGTTCACAACAGTTCAGGCCTCGCTCCTCCACGACAAATGACTTCTGATCATGAACATTCAAGAACTCGGAATTCACAAGTACCACACATGAACAATCAAGTTCAAAGCTGGTTCCAAAAGTTGTTCCTCCAGCAGACAAGACAGCTACATCACGACAAGTGTTGGAATTACTATTTCACCATCACATAACAATGCTGAGGTCAACATGTAAATATTTTTTATAAAAAAAATATATACAAAAAAAAAATACAAAAATATAAAAATTTCAAAAAGAAAATACAAAATCAAAAAATCAGAAAATGTTTCAAAAAATATTCTTCTCGACATGTCTCTTGGAATCGATAACATTTACGTACCTAGAAATGTTGATTAATATCGACACGGGCGTGTAAATGAAGTTCGAACAGGAGTTTCAAATGCTTTCAAAACATGTCATTTCTATGTTTTTCTAAATGGCTTATGTGCAAATATCAGTACGTAACTCGGACTTCAAATAAAGGAAAGTTTATCTATGAAGATAACTTATCCTAACAACGAGAATTCAACATTCTCGGTCTTAGAGCTGTTCTTACAAGACATTCGAAGTATAAGCTCAAGAAAAAGGATAGTGTACGCATAAGTGCGCTTACCCTTAGAGTTGGAAGAGAAGTCTTCTAACATGATGTTTTTCAAAATGTTGAACACAATTTTTCAAGAATTTCTCACTGACGATTCATAATCTTTCAAAATTGTGTGTTCAACACTCCATCTTTCAAGGGGGAGTTTTTCGAAAAACAAAGTTTAATGTGTTTGGATACATCATCTCGACCATTCTTATGTATTCAAACATTTCTTAAAAGTCTCCTTAATAACAACAAGAATAATAATACAATTCATAGAATGATAGTTATAAGATGCACTAATTGTTCAACCTAACAATTTTAATCGATTTTACAACTTTGGTAACAATTTTATTGGTGTCACACATATTAAAAAATGGGGGATCAAGAGACACAAGTTCCACATACTTCATGCTAACTTGCAACATTTTTCCCCATGGCCTTTCAAGACAAAATTTTTAATCACACAGTATTTCAAAATCTAAGTGACTTAGAATTTAAAATAAGGGGAGAAATGTAATTAAAATGTGATCTAAAAGACTCAAAGTGCTATTCGGAAACGGTTTCATGGTTCGATCTCATACCCTACAACATCTTATTTCACGACGATTCTGAAGTCATAAGGTGGTAAGGTTAGGTATTTGTCCTATGATCCAACCAGAACCGGAGGGATCTACCCAAGGACACTCCATAGTTAGAAATAGCAGTCCTTAGGTATGATTGGAGATGAATGTGTATAAGGAAGAAGCCGACTAGATAGCGCTAACACTGGAACAATCACAAACAAGGTTTAGTATGACGTCTTGAGTAACATTGAAGGGGTTGAAGAATGAAAAAGAAATGTATGGATAAAGGGTGTAAAGAAAGCAGCCCTCCACACAACTTAGGCAGAAACCTTGACAATACATATAGCTGTACAAATCACAATGTTGATTGCTGACATTGAAGACGACATCATGGACCCAGTGATGCAATGCACAACCCTTCCCAGCCATTCGGGTTTCTCTCAAAAGAAACTTGTCTCATTTGTCACGGAGATACACACGACTTCTATTGACTTTCTCATTCCGAGTTAGTTAATATTGAATAGGTGGCAGTCTACTCCAGCCTCCGATTACTAAAACCAAAACGCACCTAAACGCTCTAACCAAGAATCATCCAAATAATCTCATCTAGGATCACATTACATGACAAACACTTGTTGCACATCATTAATTAACAAGCGTTAACAAGAGTCCTACGCATTAACTTTGTGGATTCTTCCAGAACAATTCAGAGTGATACTCTTTAGTATTAATAATGACGAATGGAAATCCTGCTTGAGCCAGCATCAAACAAGCTCTTGGTAGGTTGACTATGGCGAGATTTCTAGTATGAAATCAAATCTTGTGTCAACTGGACAGAAATGATGTGAATTCAATGTGAATCAAACTTGTTCCAGGAAATGAATTGACTACTTGAACAGAAAGATAGTAACAATCTGATTCACTCTTACCGTGTTGTCTTCTTGAGACGTTCGGTAATGAAACAAGCAATATGGTAAATCTATACATCTGTGTTAGAAGATCCTACGGTTTGAGCTTGGAAACCCTTCAATGAGATCTTGAACCTACTGATCACAAGGTACAGTTTTAAACTGTAAAACGGTCTACAGAACCGGAGATTATCTAACCAAATCCGGAACGAATGACAAAGCCATATCTCCACACCCTTTAAATTGAGCTAACTGTTTTTTTATTCAGGATACATAAAGATGGAGATGGTGAGCCATCATTCCATCTGGAGTCGAATTCATTACACGTCTTCATCTCAATCTACAAATGACATTCCAAAAGCACAAGGATTCAAGAATCATGAAAGCTCAAGAATTAAAGACAAAGACTTCCGCGCAAACTCTGATATTAAAGATAACTCCTCAGAAATCAAACTTCGGGGGAGATTGTTAGTAAGCTTTCAAGATGATGTAAAGTATGAGTATGTTGGTTAAGACACAAGATCGCAAGGTGGCAAAGACGATCAAGACGAAAGGATAAAGATTTAAAGATCTCGGACGAAAAAGACAAAGTCAAAAGACAATGACAAAGGCTCAAGATCAAAGATCACAAAGCATGAAGGAACAAGCCTACAACGTAGACAGAGACAAAGATCACAAGAGCTTAACGACAAAAGCAATCTCATTGATCTCATGAAGGAGTGTCACAATGAACTCACTTCGGGGGAGATTGTTAGCCTCAAAATAATGAGTCGAACAATGGAAGTTCGTTCATAATTATATTAGGTCTCGGTCACTAAAATAATATACGTTGTATTAGGCTACACGGGTAAACGGGCTCTTAAATGTAATCTAACCGGTCACGTGTATCGGGGCGAAAGCCAAGTAATCCCGAGCCCGCCCGTAGAAATACCAAGCATGAATGCTCTTGGTATTCAGTATAAATACCCCCTCTCCAATAGGAGAGGGTTGGTTCTTGCTAAATCACATTTGTAATTTTGCAAGTAATCTTCCATCTTTTTCTTCTCTCTACCTTTCTCTCTCTAACTTCTCTCTAAACTTCTTCCATTTTATCTCATCTTATTTTCTTGTTTCAATATGAAGTGAAAGTGATTATTTGGTGACGACATTTGGTATCATTCGCCACGGGTGGGTTTAGTGTTTTTTTTGTTGTGGTAATTTACTTTGAGCATTATAGCATTCGGCTAATTTCTTTTGTTTGGAAAGTAAAAAAAATTTTTTTTTTGGCATATTATCTCATTCGTTTTTTATAGACGTTTATTTTGTGGTGATTTAAAGTTTATTTTAGGGATTATAGACGTTTCTTTGGTATCACTGTTTCACGTTTTGTTTTCTATTATTTTTTTCTCTTCTCCACTGTTTCATGTTTTGTTTTTTTAGTTCCACGTTTATTTCCATTGCTTTCCAACTGTTTCAAGTGTCTTTAACACAAGCTACACAGTAACAATCGAACGAGCATCAGTTTTAGAAAGATCGAACGAGCATCATTCTATTTGGTTCGAACAAGAGACCATCGAACAAAGACCATCGAACAAAGACCATCGAACGAAACCATCGAACGAGTGTAAGATTGCAAGTATCGAACGAGTGTCATCGAACGAGTACCATCGAACTAGAAAAACGAAGAGGATCGAACGAGTGGTTTTTTCGTTGGACCGAACGAGTGTCTTTTGTTTGGATCGAACGAGACCATCGAACGAGTAGAAAAACGATCGAACGAATAAAAAAAAAACACAAAAAGGATCGAATGAGTTCACCTTTTTACAACCGAACGAGCTCCCACATAGTTGGACCGATCGAGCTACCTTCTTAAGGAATCGAACGAGTACTCGTTTAAGTGTTTTCGGTTTTCGGTTTCAAGTGACGGTTAACTACGGGACGTTTAACTTATACCGTTGCGATCGTGTCATCGTTTCGATCAACGTGGTATATTCGGATTTCACCGACGATAACCGTACCGGTTCATAAGATCAAATTAATCGTCGTTCATATTTCTACTATTTTCAAAACGAAAAAGCTGAGAAAAAAAATGGAGGGAATAGAAATATTAATTAACAAGTATTGAAAAATGACACATGCAGTCCCTAAGTTTCAAGTGATTCTCTTCATTAACTCTTCTTTGATTTATAACACCTCTTTGTTGAAACTAACTTGCACCCGTTAGTCTTACAATTATAAATCAAATCGTTAGTCCTCCAACGTGAATCGTTTGTGCACCGTTTGCTGTTTTAAGCTCAACAAATCGTTAACGAAAGTCCAAATTCTTCAACAACAACAACGATTTCAACAACGATTTCAACAACAATTAATTATTGTTTCACGGTTTCTTCTTGATTTTGTAAAATCCCGCGAAAGAAAATTTCATCTTTCTCGGTTTAATCAAAAATTTGTATCTTCAAAGAAACAATACTCAAAAACTTTGATTTCATTAAAGATTATATGCTCAAAACAATCATTCATGCACAAACGATTCATAAAAGATTAGATGACAAAAAGTTGCAGATTCAAGAGTGCATAGTTCAAGAAGTCAAAGCATTGGATGCTATTTTAGAAGACAAAGCACAAGAACATTTCATGGTATCTTTTCGACTACTTCATTCACACCCCAAGCTTCTTTCAAACAACGACTTAAAAGGAACTCGTACTGAGTATGGATTCAAACGCGCATTTGCGATACTCTTTGGTCAAGATCTAGAGACTTTCACAGACACAATGTTCCTAAACATGGATCAACTAGAAAAGCAACTTGACAAAGAAGAATTTAAGAGATTGGATCCATAGCTGCTTTTAAAGTACTCAAGACACAGTTTTAGATGTTCATCAAGTCACGGATTTATTTGGATGATGAATATGTTGTCATGACACGCAACTACTTTCTACAATACACTTAACTCGAGATTCCAAAATTCTGTGATACATTGATGCAACACATGGAATCTGTTAAGAATTCAATTAATGAAAGAGCACAGCATAAACGAGAGTATGACAGGTGGGTGAATGAAAGACAAATCTAGACAACAGAAGAAAAGGTTGATACGAGTAAAGCATTAGATGCTAGTTTGGTTGAGATAGAAAGCAGTGAGACAGAATCAAAAGAGCAAGATATAAGAAGCAGATCAGGGAATGATGCACATGCTGATGATGCAGATATCAGACCCATATAAGATGAAAAGCCAATGGCTGGGGTATAAACGACTGTTGAAATCAATGTCTTTGCTACAAGACAACAACATACTGAGCAACCTAAATTCAATAATGAAGGAGAGGTTGACCAGAATGCTAACCAATGTCATGATAAATGTCCTTTGCCTGCTAAATTAACTGATAACCAGACAACTGAACTCTCAAATCAATCCCTCGAGTCTGAAAATATTTGTCTAAAAAATACCATTGCCCAATTTCAAAAATATTTTTTAAGAATGGAAGCACATTGTGTTACTCTTGAACTTAAATATCAAAATCAAGCTTTAAAAGAAGGGCAACATGGTCAATTTTCAAAAGTAAAAAAGTGACCACGATTAAACATGACATATATGTAATTGAAACAATAATCATTGAATTGGAACATAAAGTGGCTAAATTACTTAAGGAAAATGAGACTTTGAAAAGGCATTACAAAGAACTGTCTAATTCTATCAAGACAACGAGAGCTAAGACTATAGAACACACAACTTCTTTGATTGCTAAAAATGATGAGTTTAAATCTCAACTTTAAGAAAAAGGATTTGCAAATGCAGCATTAAAAATGAGTTAAGAAAATTAACAGGAAATAGTGTGAATACTATGTTTGCAAAATCATCAATCTTAGGGAAATCGGTTTTAGAACCACATAGAAACCAATCAGTTGTTAGACAACCAACTGCGTTTAAGTTTGAGCAACCTAGAATTTCAAAACCAAGGTTTGCCTCCTAAGTTGATGTGAACAACGATTTGCCAAAACCAATCACTACACATTATTTTCCTAAGGGGAAAGCATCTGCTTGTGCAAAACCTCATAACATGATTGCACCTGGCTCATCTAGGTATAGCTCAAATGACATGGTTTATAATCACTACCTAGAGGAAGCTAAGAAACAGACACAGGTAATAGGCAAGAATTCCAAAACTAGTGTGATGCCTTCTACTAGATCATAAAGCACAACGAATGGTAGCAAACCAAAACCTAGGATCAATAACCAAAAGTCTAGAAATTGGCCTGCATCTAAAAGTAGTTGCATCACAACAAAGACTGTGCCCATAGCAGAACACTTTAGGAATTCTAGAAATTTTTCTGACTCCAAACATTTTGTTTGCTCGACATGTCAGAAATGTGTCTTTAATGCAAATCATGATTCTTGTGTAACAAAATTCCTGAATGAAGTCAACTCGCGTACTAAGGTTCCATCCAATAAGACAACAAACAGAAACAAACCCGTAGCGCAAATAAGTGTTGTAAAGAAACCAGAAAGACAGATCCTAAAAGGACATAGGTTTTTAATCAAAAAGACTTTTGTTGTGCATAAGAAAACAATAACTCCTAGATCTTGTCTTAGGTGGAAACCGATGGGTAAAATTTTCAAGACAGTTGGTCTTAGGTGGGTTCCAACTGGAAAGATATTCACATCTAGCATAACCAAGGTTGACAGTAAACCCACAAATGGTTCAGATGAAGATATCACTAACCAATATGAATACGAACAAACTCTTGATGTCAGTGCAGGCACTCTTAACTTAAGTTCAGGTACATCTTTCAATCCCAAAAAGGAAGGACTTAGAGTTTGGTTGCTGAAAAGACTAATATCTTAGAAATCAAGGCTTCAAGGAATTTTGATATGATGAACAAGGAATGACTTCTGATCATAACAGTTCAGAACTCGGAATTCACGACCATAGCAATGAACCGTTCAGTTCAAAGCTGGTTCCAAAAGTTGTTCCTCCAGCAGACAAGACAGCTACATCATGACAAGAGTTGGAATTACTATTTCACCATCACATAACAATGCTGAGGTCAACATGTAAATATTTTTTATAAAACCAAATACAAAAATATAAACTTCAAAAAGAAAATACAAAATCAGAAAAATCAAAAATTTCCAAAAAGAATCTTCTCGACATGTCTCTTGGAATCGATAACATTTACGTACCTAGAAATGTTGATTAACATCGACACGGGCGTGTAAATGAAGTTCGAACAGGAGTTTCAAATGTTTTCAAAACATGTCATTTCTAATTTTCTTTATGACTTGTAATTACTCTCAGATTGCAACTCGGACCCGAACGACAAAGGAGAGTGTACGTTTCAGTGCACTTATCCTTAGCGTTAGAAGAGAAGTCTTCTAACATGATGTTTTTCAAAATGTTGAACACAATTTTTCAAGAATTTCTCAATGACAATTCATAATCTTTCAAAATTGTGTGTTCAACACTCCATCCCTCATCAAGGTTTACTAGACAATTCTTCTACATTTGGTGTCATTTTCAAAATGAGCCAATGTTTGAGGGGGAGTTTTTCAAAAAAGCAAGGTTTTAATGATTTTGGATACATCATAACATGATAATATTTATGTATTCAAACATTATAAAAAGTCTTAATAACAACTCAGTAATAATGATGACTACTCAATAGATTGTATGTTATAAGATGATTAAGTGGTTGAGCATAATTTTTCAAGAATTCTTCAATGACAATTCATAATCTTTCAAAATTGTGTGCTCAACAATGCTAACCCTCAATTTTATATTCTTTTTACAACTTGGTATCATTTTTTTGGTGTCAAACATATGTAAAATTGAGGGGGAGCAAGTTAATGTTCCATATAATTCATGCTAAGTATAAAAGTTTTTCTCCACATAATTTTCATGACAAATTTTAATCATAAGGTATTACAAAAACTAAGTAAATTAGTATTGAAAATAAGGGGAGAAATGTAATTAAAATGTGATCTTGAAAATAATAAGTGATCTAAAAGACTCAAAGTGCTTTTTACTCTACGGAAAAAGGTTTTATGGTTTGATCTTATACCCAACAACCTATTAATTTCACAATGATTCTGAAGTCATAAGGTGGTTAGGTTAGGTATTAGTCCAATGATCCAACCAGAACCGAAGGGATCTACCCAAGGACACTCCATAGTTATAAATAGCAGTCCTTAGGTATGATTGGAGATGAATGAGTATAATGGAATAATGCCGAGTGAGATTGAGCTAACACTAGAACAATCACAACAAGGTCTTAGTAATGATGTCTTGGTAAGCATTGAAGGGGTTGAAGAATTAAAAAGAAATGTATGGATAAAGGGTGAAAATAAAGAAGCCCTCCCTACACCTTAGGCAGAAACCGGGTCAATACATAATCTATCGGTTTTCACAAAGATGAATTCTGATATTGAAGAATGACATGATGAACCCAGTGAAGCAATACACAACCCTCCCCAGCCATTCGAGTTTCTCTCAATAGAAACTTATCTCATTTGTCACATAGATACACACGACTTCTATTGACTTCCTCACTCGGAGTTAGTTAATATTGAATAGGTGGCAATCTGCTCCAGCCTCCGAGTACTAAACCTAAAACGCACTAATCAAGTCTAGAGCGAAGAGATCAATAAAATAAACGCTAATTGAACATCATCAAGTTCATAAGCTGTTAACAAGAGTCCTACGCATTATCCTTGTGATTTTTCCAGAACATTCGAGTGATACTTAAGTATTCACCATGAAGATGGAAATCTTGCTTGAGCCAACATCAAACAAGCTCTTGGTAGGTGACTTGCGCGATTCTATTTGAATCAAACTTGTGTCAACTAGAAAGAAACGATTATGCGATTCTATGTGAATCAAACTTGTTCTAGTAAAATGAATTGACGGTTTAATCAGAAAGATAGTAACTATCTGATTCACTCTTATCATGTTCTCTGCTTTGAGACGCTTCGGTAACGAGAACGGCTAGTGTAGCTGCGAAACCCTGTCAAGAAGATTCATATGAATTCTATCTGATCACGGGCAGTATTTATACTAATTAATAGGGAACCAGGGTTATTCCAACCTTATTCGACGAAGTGACAAAGACACTCTCGTCCAATTCTGTTAATTATCACTAACGTAAACTTGCAGGTTATACGGTGGTGGCGGTAACCTATTCCAGCTGAAGTCGGATTCATTACCACATGCTCATGCTCAAACTACAAAGACACACTATAAGCATCAAGATTCAATAATTAAGAAAGCTCAAGTATTAAAGACAAAGACTTCCGCATACTCTAATATTAAAGATAACTCCTCAAAAAAAAGCGTCATGGGACATTATTAGCAAGCTTTCAATAAGATGCAAAGTATGAGCATGTTGGTCAAGACACAAGATCGCAAGGTGGCAAAGACGTTCAAAACAAACAAGGAAAATATTTAGAGATCTAAGAACTAAAGACAAAGTCGAAAGACAATGACTAAGGCTCAAGATCAAAGATCACACATCATGAAGGAACAAGCCTACAACAAAGACAAAGACCAAGATCACAAGAGCTTAACGACAAAAGCAATCTCATTTGATCTCATGAAGGAGTGTCACAATGAACTCACTTCGGGGGAGTTGTTAGCCTCAAAATATTAAGTCGAACAAGAAGTTCGTTCATTATGAATATTAGGTCTCGATCTTTATTTATGTAATGTTGTAATAGGCTAGAAAGGGTAAACGGGCTCGTGCACCTAATCTAATCTTGTACTAGTTCCGGACTAAGGTCCATTGTAATTCCAAGCCCGGTCCAAGACATTAAACCACATGGCCCAACAAAGCCCATGTGGTGTAAGTATAAATACCCATCTCCAAGGATGGAGATGGTGTTGGTTCCATTTGTAATTTCTCACAAGTTTAATCAAACATCTCTTATTTTCTCTCTACTTTCTCTCTCTAACCTCTCTCTAAAATTCTTCATATCTCCTTTCTATTTTTCTTGTTTCAATGGTGAAGTGAAGGTGATTCTAGGTTTCTAACATGGGGTAACAGTGAAGATGAAGATAATGAAAACGATTCTGATGATATAAGTGATGAAGGTGATGATGATAATAATGGTAATAATGGTGATGATGATGATACTAATGATGATGATAAACAAGAAGGTGATGACACGAATGACGATGATGAAGAGACTGATAGTGATAGAACTGAGTCAAATAGAATCAACATTCCTATATTCGATCAGTCTACCACTGAATACTATGAAGAAGAAGAAGAAAAGATTGATCATGAAGAAACAATGTATGATGATGAAGACGATGAGGTCACTAAGGAGTTGTATGAAGATGTGAATGTGAACTTGGGAAATGAAGACACTGAAATAACCAAAGCTGATCAAACAAAATGTTTCTTAAGAATCTGGGTTTGAGAAAGTAGAGGAAGACACTCATGTGACTCTTACTCCGGTCCTTGACACACAGAAGGCTGATGAACCTATACAAAGTTCTTTTGTCTCCTCCGATTTTACAAACAAGCTCCTAAATCTTGAGAATCCATCTCTAGCTAACAATGAGATTGCTTCATTGATGGAAACCTTAGCTCGTCATGCAACGACAGTTCCTGAAAACACATCCGGTTTCACTACAACTATTCCTTTACCACCTCCATTCTTCAATCTTCTTCTACAACAAGCAACACCAACTCCAACACCCACAACTTCTAAAGCAAAAACCTCATTTCCTTTACTTCTGGATTTCTCATCTGTATTCAGATTCAATGACAGAGTCACCAACTTAGAGAAAGATCTGTCAGAGATAAAGCAAGTTGACAAGTATGTTTAAGCTCTCTCCTCCTTTCCTGTTATAGTTGATCGGTACATGGATAAAAAACTTAGAGAATCGATAAACAAGGCCATTCTAGCACATAATTTGGATTGCAGACAAGAAGCTCTGGATGACAAGAAGCTCAATAAGAGCTCTTATTAAGGAAGAAGTCAACACTCAACTTCCTCAGATTCTTCCTCAAGCAGTATCAGATTTTGCAAATCCTGTGATATAGAAAAATGTCACAGAATCAGTAGAAGCTGGAGTCTTGATAATGTATTCTTCACAACCAATGTCTACTTATGAGGCAGCCGCATCACTCTTCGAGTTTGAGCTTACAAAGATACTGATAGACAAGATGGAGAAGAATAACTCATATGATAAAGCTGACTACAAAATGAAGCTTTATGATGCATTGGTTGAGTCTTATAACACTGACAAAGATCTCTTTGATTCATACGGTGAAGTCTTTTCGTTCAAGAGGAGTCGAGATGAAAAAGACAAAGATCAAGACCCCTCCGCTGGATCAGACCAATAGACGAAAAGAAGAAAATCGAGTAAAGATGCTGAGTCCTACAGAGATTCAAGGTCAAAGGAAAAGAAGTCTTCAAGCACCTACAAATACGCCTCCCAATCTCAACATAAGTCTTCCGGCAAGTCTGCCTATGCAGAGGAGCCAAGTCATATTGTTGAAGACTCAGGCATGCAACAAGATCAAGAGTTTGTCATGGGAGACAATGATGAATAACCCGCTGACAAGGAAGTTACCAAAGCTGACTGGTTCAAGAAACCAAAGCGACCTCCAACTCCTGATCAGATTGGAGTAAGAGACAACAAGTTGATTTTCAACCTCCTCAAACCTAGATTAGCCAAGTTGCACGTGCTGAAAAACCACCAACTTCATTTGATGAGCTCAATGATACTTCATTTGATTTCTCTGCATTTGTAATGAATCGGCTTAAAATTCTAAATCTAACTCAAGAAATTCTAGTTGGACCGGCATTCAACCTGCTCAAAGGCACTTGCAAGAGTATTACGGAATTAGAGTACCATCTTGAAGAATGTTCCAAAGCAACAACTGAACGACTTGACTGGCATAACCCCAAAAATAAACCGTATCCGTTCGATCTCAGAAAGCCTCTTACGTTAATTCAGGATCATAGAGGATGCCAAATTATCCCTCAGGATTATTTTATTAATAAAGATCTGGAATATCTGAAGGGTGGAGATTTAAGCAGACGATACTCTACTTTTGTAAAAAAGACAAAAGCTGCTAATTATGATCTCAAATGGATCAAAGACTTAGTTCCTAACTTGTGGAGTCCCGTGCATGTTAAATATGATCAATATGTGAAGAATATCTAATAACATACTTGATGAGAAATAACATACTTGATGAGGGAAAGAGAGGTAGTTTTAGAGAGA